>WNNJ02001293.1:0-173671 GCA_012934845.2 Pomphorhynchus laevis | reverse complement strand
TATTATATAAATTTTTTATTATTTACAAATATTTATTATTTAAATTTTATTAAGCATTAGTTTTAATTTATAAATAATATAAAATACGTAGACTCAGTTATCTTATCTGATTAATTAAGCAATTGATATTATTTAAGAGATTAATAAATAAAATCAGTAGGAATTCTAAATTTATTTTATTGATATCGATTTATTAAGTACTTTTAAGTACTTTCCTATGGTACAGCAATTGTTATACAACAATTGATTTTTTTATTCATTTTTATCGATTTTCCCTGTGTATGCAACCGTTGGTCGAGGCAATATTTAAATATTTCATCGATTTTTTTAATTCATTTTTATTTTAGATTTTCCAGCTTTGCATGCAACCGTTAGTCGATTATGTTCAATAGGTTAATGTCCAATATGTATATATTGGACATTAATAAATTATATAAAATCTTATAACAACTATTTATAATTATTTATTATTTAATTTTTAAATTTTGATTTAGCATTATTATTTGTTTATTTCATAACTATATATAAAATACGCAGACTCATTAATTAATTATTATTAAATTATTTAAATGTTATTCAGCATTATTTTTAAGCTATAAAACACTACAAAATCGCTTTGGAAGATAAAGAAATTTATATTAATTTGCTATATCCAAACTCAGAAACTATGAACTTGCAAAGCTTTTTGATCAATAACGTCGTTGGTGGTGTCAATTATATTACTTTATATTTTTAAAAACGAATAATTTAAGATTAAAGAGTTTATATAAATGACTTAAAATGAAAATAAGACTTTATTTTAAATTTCAATTTTAAATTTTAACTTGATTTAAATATAAAATCTTATATTATTTTTATATATAATCTTAAAGAGCAATTATTTATGGTTTAAAATTATTTTTAATATATTAATTAATTATTTAAATGTTATTCATTGTTTAAATGATAAAAAAAATTTACAAGAGATAATAAGCTGAAAGATCTTTATGTAAATATAAGAAGTTTTTATCATAACATATCTGACAGGGGGCTGCCTTAAGCAGGACAGTCCCCTGTCAAATGCTGCTGGATGGCCCGTTGTAAGTTTAGTCTGAGTCAACTAAACTAGGTGGCGACACCGAAAAAGCAACGTTAAAAATTATGACTTAAAAGTTACATGTACTCAACCAGATTGGAAAAATACGTAAGTACTAATGATTTTAATTTTAGATCTATTAATATAAAATCTTATATTATTTTTATATAAAATCTTAAAGAGCAATTATTTATTATTTAAATTTTTTTTAATATATTTATTAATTATTTAAATGTTATTCATTGTTTAGATGTTATTAAAAAGCAAGGCTACTATAAATAATCAAACAGAATATCGTAAAATTTATGTATCATCCAAATATGATTAAAAAAGAGTTTGATTTTTTAGCGGAAATTTACATGAATATAAACTAAATAATATCATTAAAAATAAATTTAAATTCTTAAGCGGGAGATGTTTATGAATAGATAATAAATAATATACTTTGTATTATAATAAGATATTATTATAGATTATCAAATTATATCAGAAGAAACAAATTATTAGCATGCA
This sequence comes from Pomphorhynchus laevis, assembly GCA_012934845.2. Lineage (NCBI taxonomy): Eukaryota > Metazoa > Acanthocephala > Palaeacanthocephala > Echinorhynchida > Pomphorhynchidae > Pomphorhynchus > Pomphorhynchus laevis. The sequence goes on along the minus strand of WNNJ02001293.1, from coordinate 172,083 downwards.
TTTGGTATTTATTCTTATTAATATAAGAATAAATATTTTTATTCTTTTCTTATATTCTTATTCTTATTTATTTTTATTAATTAAAAAATCGAGAGAAGTCAACGTAAAATTTATTGTTACGAATTTTCGATCACTACCGCGATCATTACCAGGAACATAACAATGCACACAATACAATCAAAAATATATAACGAACAATGATCTGGCAGAAAGCAACTGTCAATTAAGTCCGGAAAAATAAGCTTGATGTTAAATATTAGAAGGGTTGGAACATCTGGTTTATTGCCCTCAAAATTATAAATTGGATGTGATATGGTAAGATAATTGCATCCTTTATTTTCCTTATGGTCTTAACATTATTGTGAGTTATAATCTCTGTGCCGGTAAAATTTATAGCGTGCTTATGAGCAGCAAAGTGGTTCCACATAGCAGAGTTGGATTGTCCAAGCCTTATCGCGTTTATGCCCTAATAACCGAACATCGAGCTTTTCTCCTGTATGACCAATGTAACGGAAACCACAATCATTACATGGAATTCTGTAGATGCCAACAAGCTATATCTATTTGGCCTTGATTTTGCATATCCCTGAAATACTAGGACTCTCATACAAAATACCGAACTATGTGAGCAAGTGCTTATGTATGCCTTACCAATAACACTTTGAAGAAGATCAAACGAGTGGTTACTCCAGAAGGGAAAATTTAGAAATCGTGTTTAAGACCTAGATGACTGACATATCCCATGTTGTAACTCATTTTAAAAATGAGTTAAAATGGTTTACATTAAAAATGTGGATAAATTTTATTATTATAAAAATTGAATATTAAAAAAATCCTTATCTTATTAAAATCTAAATTTAAGAATCTTAAGGGTAAAATATTTTTCTCAGTGTTTGTATAATAAAAAAGTGCGTAGACTAAGTTAACTGATTTGGTTCGCTAAAAAGCCTTTTCTGATCTGTTCATTCATAAATTATTATGACATTCAATAAAACTGATCCTTGTTTATACCTTGCATTAAATTTCAAGTTCAACATTAAGAAAACTATTTATTGCCTATTCACAGAATCACTGTTGATCACAGAAATACGCAAATGTTTCCGCTTTCCATTCAATATTTGTTGTATATTTGCTTAATTGTATATTACAACATGCCACGAGCTGAAAAAACTTTAAAGTTAATGTCACATTCATTGATTCATTTACGTTCATTAAGACAAAGAAAAATTAAACATTATTAATGAAAATATATGCATTCACAAAGTCCAATTACAATATTTTTTAGTTCAACATTCGCAATAAAGTTTTTTACTCGTGAAATATATTTTGATTCATTTTCTGATTTAATTAATTTTCAGAAAATATGTTAAAATAATTATTTTCTGGACTAATCAATTCTTTTGGGTTTGATTTATGCTTATTCCATATAGGTCAGATGATTTTAATCCACTGATATTATAAATTAATCTGGTCGATAAAGATATTAACCGTGTTGTAGAAAGAAATTGCCCCTGGTCTTTAAATTATCATATTTATAAATTGCTCCGGGCGTTTAAACATCGAGAGGAATAAACGTCCTGAACAATTGAATAGCACATTACATTGTTTAAACGCCATGAACAATTGAATAACACATCGAACGTATTATGGGACATTATTTATAAATGTGTATTTTTCTGTAAATCGTAATAATTTTTTATTTTGTTAGCTTATTTTGTTAGTTTAATTTATTTTATTTAGTTAACTCTACTATTCTCAAACAATTCTAGTTTTATTTGTTGATCATACAAACAGCTTCTAGCAAAATACAAAACAATTGTGATTTCTTAATTAATATTCGTAAATGACTGAAACTCGAATCTGAACTTTTGTGATAATCTTTAATTTCTATTTTACATCAAAATGAATTTTTTAAGTTTTAACTTAGCTTTAAAAATCTAGCCAAATATAATATCAATTCATCATCTTTATATCATTTTAAATTAATATTTTAGAATAAAAATTAGTTCTACGTACTAAATTTTAATTAAAATTTCTTATTTAGAAATATTTAGTCGAAATATAAATTTAAGCATTAAATTTATCATCGATAAATAATATCCATTGAACATTGAGAAAATTGAATTGAAAAAATAGCACAGTTTTTGCGAAGTATTTCCAGGTAGCCTTATTCTTAATAAAACTAATATTGATTATAAAGAATGTACATATCTAGATATGAACATTAAATTAGCATTAACTAAAACTACTATTAATTTATATCGTAAAGATGACATATTTAAATTTACAAGAAACATATTTTTGCATGAGCATTCATGCATACCATATAATATAAAATATAATACATTAAATAATAAAATTTTAAGGATTGCTATAATATCTTATGTTTAAAGAAACTAAACAAAAAATCAAATATTTAAATAATCAAAATATTATTAGAAATAAATGTTAAGTTCTATAACGGATGATTTAATATCATGATAATATCCTATGTGTTAGAACATTATGGAATAACATTTGTAAGAAACATATTTTAGCATGAGCATTCATGCATACCATATAATATAATACGTACTAAATTTCAATACAGTGAATCAAAATTTCTTTTTTAGAAATATTTAGTCGAAATATAAATTTAAGCATTGAATTTACATCGATAAATAATAGTATCTATTGAATAGTGAGAACATTGAATTGAAAATATTAGTAAAGTTTTTGCGAAGTATTTCCATAAATTTTATGTCTTTACAATTTGAAACATATAAATCTCTTATTAATAGTTCAATATTACAATTTTATCCTTATTATTTTAAATGTTCAAAGAAATATTTAAGCGTTGAATCTACCAGGATACTAATACATATTGAAGAAAGTTATTATTAAAAATTTAAATTTGTTACAGACAAAGATCACTTAATTGATCTCACTATGGAGTGCCAATTACTGTCTCTTATCTGAGCTCCCTCAGCGGTAATTCAATTGTTTCAGTTCAATTGTGCGTACTAGAGGAATGCAATTAATGGGAGTGGCAAGTTATAATGGCACTAAATATCTCTTAAATTCAATGAATCACATTTGACAAAAAGACAGAAAATGTACAAATGCAAATTTTCGCACCGCATCACCACGTATGCAGATGAGATAATAATTACTTCAAACAAGCGAAATAAATCATGCTGAGAGCACATGTTCACATTATCATTTTAGCAAGAGCTACGAGAATGATCAATCAGTGCTCATTATTGATTTAAACTATGTACTTTTTACATGTCGTTTGATTTTTTGAAATAACTATCAATTTGTTCCTGCATACAGTAATAATGTGGATATTAAATATAGCAACTGAAAATTGAAATAACATGAAGATTGTGGATATTGAAAACACGTACTATTTTAAAAGTTTTCATATCAAAAAAATCATTGTTAACTTGATCTAAACTTGATTTAAATTATAGATTTAAATTGGTCCAACTTGATTTTAAATTGGTTTAACTTGGTTTAACTTGATTTAAATTATAGAAAATCTAAAAACAATTATTTATTTTATTATTTAATTATTAAATTTTGATTTAGCATTATTATGTTTTGTTTATTTTATAATTATATTAAATATATAGACTCAGTTAGCTGATTTGATTTGTTCTACTGACATGCTATTATTGACCTGTGAACTTTGTTTTCCCGGTAATATGACCTCTGTCAGAAATATTGAAACTATGTATTATTGGTTACGACTTTACTATTATTTTTTCTTATTTTCAAACAAGTTTGATGAATTATTAATTTTTAAAAAAGGGAGAAGTTTGCATCACAAGGTGTTTACACTTTAAAATGTAAACTGCTTCACGTGATCACGTTTAAGAGACCAGGTAATGACCAATAGCTAGGTCGCGTAGCGCGTGGAGTGAAGGTGGTAGATCTTTATAGATCTTGTTCCAGCCTGCAACCGCCTTAAGCAGGGCAGCCTTCTGTCAGATGCTGCTGGATAACCCGTTGTAAGTTTAGTCTGAGTCAACTAAACTAGGTGGCGACACCGAAAAAGCAACGTTAAAAATCATGACTTAAAAGTTACATGTACTCAACAATATTGGAAAAATACGTAAGTACTAATGATTTCAATTTTAGATCTTTTAAATGTAACAGAAAAAATTGTATAGTTTGTGATGTTATAAATAATAATAATTGTATCGTAAGTAATACGACAAACAAATGTTTTTCATTAAATATTAATAATAATTGTAACTGCAATACCGCAGGTGTAGTGTATCTAATACAATGCACATGTGGATTGCAATATATAGGAAAAACATATCAAATGTTAAAAACTAGGTTTAGGCAACACATATATAATATACAGCATAATAGTCAAACTATATTTCATAAACATATGAGATTAATAGGATATGATATTGAAAACTGTAAATTATTTATTTTAGAACATATTATCGAAGAAAGCATATCAATATTAAATCAAAAACTATTAGAAAAAGAAGATTTTTGGATTAAAACGCTTAATTCCATGTACCCATTAGGATTGAATGACGTGGTACAAGGAATTGGCAGAAGTAGTATAATACATAATAAACAACTATATTATAATAATCCGGTTAAACGCAAACCAAGAAGTCATGGTGATAAAAGGAATAAGAAAAATAGAGTTAAAAATATTAAAAAGATATGTATATAAATGAACAATTAGAAATATTAAAACAACTTTTAAGAGATAATAAGCTAAAAGATCTTTATGTAAATATAAGAAGTTTTTCTAAAGATATCATATGTTCAATAAATCAAAAATTAATTAACGACTATGATAGGCTAAGTTGTACAATAGACAGTTATTTTAATACAAAATACTATAATCGTACAATAAATGCTAATAATAACAATAGAAAATATACATTAACCATAAACTTCATTAATAAATGTATAGATAACATAAATATAGCCGGACTTTTAAATAATTCTAAAAGTAAAGAAATAATAGGGTCAGATTTAAGTAAATATATTCCTAAAATAAGGTATAAACTCCTACCACCATTAGGACGAAAAATTTGTAATTATAATAAAGAATTAAAATCGATATGTAACGATGATATTAGAAACATAATGGAAACAGAATGCAATTGTAAAAGTCTTAGTTTTGATAAAATAAATGAACATATATGTACCCATAATCTAGAATTAATTGAAAATTGTGAATTAAGAAAGCTGCTATCAAAAGGGTATAAATATAGATTAAATAATAACAACGACAGATATAAAATTTACAATTCGTTATATAATAACTTAAATGATTACTTTAGTAAGCTGATTAATAGTGAAAGCACGAATATATCTAAGATAAACATTTGGAAAGATTATATATTTGATAAAATTAAAAATAAAATGAAAATAACAAACAATTATAAAAGGAAAGATAAAATTAATAAAGATATGTATAAAGAACTTACTAAATTAAAGGATAACTATATAATAACAACTATTGATAAAGCTAGTAATAACTTTGTCTTCATATGCAAAAAGCTTTATTATGATATACTAATGAAAGAGGTTAATTCTAATGATTTAAATGTAAATCCAACATATGAACGTAGTGAGTTGAGTTTTGAAACAATTATTACAAGTCACTGTTCTATAATGGATAAAAAGGGTATAAAGGTTGAATCAGATAATAAAATTATACCTATATTATATTGGAATCCAAAATTACATAAAAATCCAATAAAACCTAGGTTCATATGTAGTGCGTTTAAATGTACATTAAAACCACTTTCTGTCTATATGAATAAAATACATAAAGTAATTAAAGCACACTTTGAGAAATATTGCAAGTTAATCGAAATTAATACTGGTATAAAACACTATTTCAGTATTAATTCTACAAAAGAATTTTTAGAGCAGACAAAAGAAATAAATTTTCAAAATATAAATACATACGATTTTAGTACTCTTTAAACAAATCTAGGTTTAGTAGATATTAAAGAAGCGTTAGTAAAATTAATTAATCTTATATTCGGAAAAAGATATACATATATATGTTATAATAATTATAACGCCTATCTAACAAAAATTAAACCATCAAATAAATATAAATATATGGATAAAATTGAATTAATAGAATCCTTAAATATTTTGATAAATCACAATTATTTTAAAGTAGAGACATCTATATTAAGACAAGTAAAAGGTGTTCCAATGGGTGGTAATAGTAGCCCAATTATAGCTGACTTGTTTTTAAGCTTTATAGAATATGAATTTGTTCATGACTGTGTAAAAACTAAATCTAAGCAATATAAATATATGAAATACATGTTTCGATACATTGATGATATATGTGTATTTAATTCTAATAATTTTTATTCAATTAGTGAACACATTTATCCAGAAAGCCTTATTCTTAACAAAACCAATATTAATGATAAAGAAGGTGTATATCTAGATATAAACATTAAATTAACATTAACTAAAACTACTGTTAATTTATATCGTAAAGATGACATATTTTAATTTACAAGAAACATAGTTTTGCATGAGCATTCATGCATATCATATAATATAAAATATAATACATTAAATAATGAAATTTTAAGAATTGCAACAATATGTAATGATATTGGCTTTCTTCAAAATCATTTAAATAATTTAATAGATACATATTTTAAACTAGGTTACTATAAAAATAACATCAAGCAGAAAATAGTAAAATATATAAATCAACACAATAATATAAAGAATAAATTTAAACTCTTAAGTGGCAAATTTTTATTGATGGATAATAAATAATATACTTTGTATTAGAATAAGATACTAGATAGTTTTATCAGAGGAAATACATCATTAGCATGTATTTGGCCCCGCTGCTATGTTGGGTAGAGGAGTTAGGGGCCGAAACCTGATAGCATAGCAGTTCCTCCTGATGACCTCTAATTCTTATTCTAATACAACGTCTGTTATTTATTAGTCAATTCATAAAAATGACGTTTATTTTAAATTTTATTTTTTATTTTTATTTTTTAACTTGATTTAAATTATAGAAAATCTAAAAACAATTATTAATTTTATTATTTAATTATTAAATTTTGATTTAGCATTATTGTTTTGTTTATTTTATAATTATATTAAATACGTAGACTCAGTTAGCTGATTTGATATTAAATTTTATTCAATTTATTTTTATATAACGTTAACATTTAAAATTGATTTTTAAATAAAAATCAATTTGTATGAATTGACTAATGCATAATATACGATGTATTTGAATAAGGTATGAGATCTATAACATTATATATGGACCTATTCGGTCTGCATCGCTTTTAGGTGTTCTACTAACGCTTGCCTTGAAAAAATACATAAGGAATATATGTTATCAGGTTGCCTGAAAAGATGCAAGGTTATCTTCAACGATCTTCAACCATTTGAAAGGAAGAATCTTTTCAATATTTTCCTGAGAGTGTTTACAAGCTCTTATAAGAAGAGAATTTTATTCAATTCGATAAAATATTTAGATTCTGAAATCCGGTTTCTTTCAGCTCTCCAGATCTGGCAGCATCGTACCTAGAATTTTTCGAAACACACCTAAAAGAATTTGGATCAACTACTTACAGGCCTATTCAGGCTACTCTAAAAATTAATAATTTTCCGCCCTTCGCAACATATGATGATTTAAGTGTTCTCACATCTGAGTACAAAATTCACAATATTCGCCTCGTCCAGGGGAAGAAAGGCCAGGCTATACCAGAAGCATTCTGTTCTACCGCAGTTGACCAGGCGGAATGCCTGGCTAAAAGTAAATGTAACCCCTTTTTGGCTCACAACCTTTCTTTTAAAATCGTAGACGCTGATGACTTAACATACCCCCATTGCAATGGGTGCCACCTTTGGGGTCACTGGCCCTCGAACTGCACTAGGCCCCATACATGTAGGGGTTGCAGCTCTTCTGTAGTCTATGAGGGGAAATGTTCTCTCCCCTCTCTATGTTCCAATTGTGGTGGTCAGCATCCGGCCTGGTCTAGAAGATGTCCTATCTTCAAAGATTACAAATTAAGGCATTGTGGGGCACCGGTCAAACCGGCCTACTTTGCCGCTGCTAGCTTATCCAATTCTAACGGTTATAATATGTCGGACACCAATATTATAAAACTTGTTGACGCAAGATTACAGATATACAAGGACGAGATTCGAGCCTTAAAGAATCATCTGATAGCGAAATTCGAGGAGTCCCGTTCTCCTCCATCGACGATTCTAACATCTTCAAAGAGAGCCTCCCGTTCTAAGAAGAGATTCTCTTCTAAACAAAAGCTGGCTTCCTTGAAGTTGCAAAGAAATACGATATCTACTGAGAGTTGTTGGCCTCAAAGGGAGATAAAGACAATGCCGGTGGGTAAGTCTTCTCCCGGTAGGGCTGGGAGTAAGAAAGAACACTTTTTCACTCCTAGTTCCTGCTAGGAGGTAGGAATCCCACTTCAGCTGACGTAACACAATGCAAAGTAGTCAAGAGCCTTTTTCAATGAATATCCTTCAGTGGAATTCGGGAGGTGTTTCCGACCTTAGCCTTTTATCTGGTAGAGATGCGGATGTTATAGTCCTTCAGGAGACGCGGTCTATCCGTCTCCCCCCAGGACATTACTCGATTTATCCCCAAGCATATTTAAACCCACTTCACTCGGTACATAACCCCTCTTCACGCATCTTCATCTCAAGGTCTTTTAACCCTAGTTAAATGCTCCTTAAGGTCATCCCTTCTTTTAAACTATTCTTGTCCAGCCCTGTCTTGTTTAGCTATATCACTGTGTAAGAATGGTAAACGTATCAGTATAGCCAATATCTATATTAGGCCAAGGAAATTCACAAGAACCGTAAGCTCCTGCACCGTATTTTGGGTAGTGGCTATGACATGTTACTTGGTGACTTCAACGACAGAACTGGTCGTTGGATTAATGCAGCACTCCGCAGAGCCAGGAACGGCTACCTTATTCAAAAACCACCGTCCCCCACCTTTTATTGCTCAACAACAAATTCACTCCTCGACATATTACTGCTTCATAATATATGGTTGTTGAAACCTATTTGTACTAAGCAGTCGCGCTAAAAACAGACCACCTCTCATGACCTAATTCATTGGCGGATAGAGGAAGATACGTTGCTTAGAAGGAGGTTTCACTTTTATCCTATCGAAGTAACTTTCTTTCAGGCAACTATCCAATTCTTCCTCAGAATTGGTAATGAGAGTTTGACCGAATTTAATTCCTACCTCTCATCGCAAGCTACCGCGTTTCTTTCGACTACCTATAAAGGTCGTATTTACAATCCCACTCAAACAAAACTCAAGGTTCTGGCTAAAATGCTACACCTTCCTAATGTCTCTATTTCCGCAAGACGGGTCCTCTCGAATGAATACTGGAGCACTAGATATAGGTTCCAGCTGAGCATGGATAAGGCGATCATTGCTCACATTAAGCCTTCTCAGTCTTCCTTCTGGAAGATATTCATGGAGAAATTTGTCTGTTGGAAGGATAGAGCTTTAGGCTGGATTGATAGTATAGGCCTTGATAATGTTTTGAAGGAGTCACTATCCCTACATAATTATCGAGCCACACAATCACCCCAACCAATCCCGCCTTGGAATGACTTCAGGAGCAGGGACTTATCTGTTACAGATATCCTTAACTCCTGGGGGCCACTTCCTCACCATCCGATGTAGCCGGCATCAATATTAGCCGTAGAATTTTTTTACCAAAGCGTAGTTCGGTTTCATGTCCTAAAGATCTGCGTCCCATTTCGATTCAAAATTCCCTCGTCTCAATCTACGAAAAAGCGCTTGCGCATAAAATCCGCGTCTATTTTAGTAGGCGTAATTTGATTCCACCGAGTTTTATGGGTTTGTCAAACGACGCTCGGTTCATTAAGCTATTGGTGAAGTTCATCAGTTTTGTAGGGATAACAGCCATCAACTAGCTGTGGCTGTTTCCTTGACTTTTCTGCTGCATTTGACCGCATTTCCATTCCCTTTGTTATCTCCTCTCTCAGGTCCCTCGGGTTGCCTGCGAGAATTGTTAACAGGGTAGAGATATTACTGTATACCAAGCGGTTCTACTATGAAGACGACCCTGATGCGCGTCAGTTCTACCCTATTACGGGTGTGCCTCAAGGATCCCCACTTTCTCCTATCTTATATCTTGCTGCCTCCATTGTACTATTTAAGAATTTTAAACGTGATCAACATCTATTGGTATACGCTGATGATACCACGGCCCTATTCTCTGGACGCAGGTGCAAAGATGTCGCCTCGGACATCAGCCGTTTCTTTTAAGATTAACAAACCAGCTGACCTCATCCAATCTTATTTTAAATTCATCCAAATCGCAGGTAGTTGTCTTTCATAACGCCTCTGCGACAATGAAAAATGAAAGAGACTAGCACTCTCAGCTCTATCTTCCATATTGACTAATCAACCACTCCCTACCTTCACAAGTCAAGTAAAATACCTGGGGTTCACTGTTACGGTGAACTGGTCGGCGAAAGCTGACCCTGGATAGACTTTAACATATCCTGAAGAAAGCTAGGTGGGCCCTGAAACGGGATCAGCATCTGTCGTTGAATGGGAAAACCCAAGTGCGCCTCTGGGGTACTTGGGCTATCTCGGGATTAGTCTTCTTTTCGAGAGGACGTCCTCCAGAGCAAAGACTAAGGTTTCTCAAGCTCCTCATCTTGCGATTACCGAGCATAGTCCGCCTCGATTGGACTCTTCGGGGGGGAGGGTTATAGACCCCGGATGGTTCGGTCAAAGAGCGGCGTGTTGGATTGGCTGAAGGGCTTAGATCCTGCTGAACCTGAGGCCGTGATATCATTATGATGACTAAATGCTGTTATGAGTTGTCATATCTGAACTGCATTTGTTTTTTCTAATGTCTCTATTCGTATTTTTTAGTGGTTGTTAGATATTTATTTAAGAAATTGTGATATTGATGTAATGTAATAATATTAATGCAATAATTTAATGTGGCATCGGTAACGCAATGAATTATTAGCCTAAATTTTATCTCTAAACATCTATCGATGCTTAAAAACATCGATATATTCGATATAAAAAACATGGATTGATGTCATTATTGAATCGTTCAATTACTCTAATATCAATGCCAAGTACACGAATAGTAAAGTATTAAAAAGATAAAGTTTAAATAATAAAAAAATAATTATTAATCGATAAATACATCAATTTCAATAATTTAAGGACTTATACGAATTTTCAACAGTAATCAAGGAATAATATGAAATAAAATTTATTATATTTCATAATTTCACAATAAATTTAAAATATTTAATAATCAGAATAAACTTTAGAATAAAGCCTAAGGGATTCAAAAGTTTTAATGACGTTTTTGATGTAAAAAGTAGTTAGCTTTCATTAACGGACTCTTTTTACCGAGAATGTTTCAGTACATAGTTATTCAAGATTTTACGAAAATAAAAAATCTTTCAAAGTGAATTATTTAAATTTACCAGCTGGAAGGTATATGCTTTCAGATACTGTAACATAATTTGTATAAGTGCCACCATATGCATTTCATATATTCACCGCTGGTATTTGTCACAGAAAATAATTTGTAATATTTTGTAATATTAATTCGTGGCTGGTCTGGAGGGTGTTGGGACATTTAAAATCCCACATATTTTATTTATTTTTTCAAAAATTTTTGGCATTGCAAATTAATGTATTTATACAAACGTTTGATAATCGAGTGGTGAAGTGTATACTAAAATATTAACGTTCCATTAGCATCATTTAACAAGAAATTTGAATTTTAATAATTAAAATTATTATTCATGGACAGTATTTACTAGCATATGTTCCGCGACTGCATCACAAAAAGTCAAATAGAAAGAAATTAAAGCATTGTAATAACATTGCTGCATATCGATGTATTTTACCCAGCGTTAGATAATAGAGTCGTAAAAATTTGTTGTAAAGGGCGTTTAAACATCGAGAGAAATAAATTAAAGATTATTACTCACAAATTTTTTAATTGCTGATGGACCGAAGACGTCGTGGGTTCTGAATGCGATGGGATTAAATTTAACAATAAATTTGAATTTTAATAATTATAATTATTATTCATTGGCACTATTTACGAAACCTCGACTACTGCAATAGTTCTTTGCTTTTTTGTTATGCTTTTAAGTTATATGAAAGCATAACACTTGAAAATGGACTATTGTAATAGTCGAAAATTTAACTTTCATGTATAACATGAAAGTAAAAGGTTGCAAAAATTAAACAATTTAAAGTATTTAGCACAAATGGTGGAAATCGTTAATTGGTTATTGTATGCATTTGATTTATTTTATAACCATTAAAGAAAAACAAATATGATGTATTCTAATCGTATTAGAATATGTTTTCCCTTTTCCTTGAGTAGATCGATATATTCGTAAATTAAATTTAATGAAAATCAAATGATCAAGAAAATTAAAATTGAATAAATGCAGTAAACAAATGAATTTCTTATAAGTCAGATCACATTTTTTAATCAGATCAAATAACTGAGTAATGAATAATAAAAAATTCATAGTATTTTTATTTATATCAAGTAAAAATTTTAAATTGAAATATAAATATTCGAAGAATTCTTGTACTGTGAAAATTTAATGAGAACCACAATAGGAAAGGATATATAGATTTCAATGTTAAAATAATTCGTTCGCAAGAATTGAGCTAAATATCTAAATTATTGGTTCCGTCTTTATTGATTGTGCTCCTGCAATGTTGCAAAAAATTGATGATTTTTTGCTCTTCTAAAACACGATACATTCAAACCTGCAAAGCATTAATTGTTTTCTACATTGACATATAATAATTCTCAGCTAAAATAGTCTTTATTTTCTCGAAATTATAAAATGAAGCAAATATTTTTTTATTCAAAATTTATTTAAAAGATATTATTACATGACTGTCAAATATACATTAATTTGCTGATAATTAATTTGTTGCTGACGAATTCTATACAGCATGATTATCAGCTCTTTTGGCAAATAGATCTGAATTATGAAAAATACTAAATTACGATGGTTCCATGTTTTTCAACATAAAGAATTGAAACTGGAAGAATTACTACTTATGATTGATAACAATTATCATTATGAAAATTGCGTATTCTCATTGTATGTATTTTTATCACTTAATATTGTATATCATGAACATGATGTTTTGTATGTAATAGTAACTAATAATTAAATACCAGAAAATTAAGGCAAAAATGTTGGCGAAACATTGTTCGACTTCAAATAATCGAGGATGACTACAAAATTATGCTACTATTACAATATTGCGTTATATCATAACTAGATTGTATGGATTTTAGAAGGATGTTATTTCGTTGTTACATAAATAAATTTTAATTGAATAATGCTTTATATTAAATAAGGGATTAAATATCAAATAGTTTGGGGTTCAGTTCAGCTCAAATTGCTCGTTTTATTAAAAGTTTTTTAAAATTTGAAATATAAGTGTAATCTAAATAATTATAAGAGTCGAAAGTGTGTATTCAAGCTAACATATCAGGAACATGATGTTTTGTATATAAGCTAACATTAACAGTCTACCATTGACTAAAAATAATTAAGTATTTCGAAAAACAATATCGGATGGGCAACTTATCGTCGATAACCTGGAGATAATTTATTTAGGACTAACGATATTGTTGAATTTTATATCGATTGACTTTATCAAGAATTCAATAATAGAAAAATTAGATAATTGAAGATTGACCAGTAAAAATCATTTTTATGACAACATACCAAATATAGTTATAAAATCAAAATAAGTCTAATCGATTTTCTTAGTTACAGCTAATAGTGTATTGACATATATTTCATATAATTATTTTTACCGTTACAATTTAAAAAAGTAATAATCATATTTCGCAATCCCCATATAGAAGAAGCTATGACAAAATCTGACAAAAACTCAGTTTAAATTTTTTTGCTGTATTTTGTCAAGTATTTAGCATCCATCTACCCACATTTTAAAATTTAAAAATGTAATAAAATTTAAAATATTTATTTCATGTACATTGAAAATTTTTAACAAACATTGTACGCGTTTACTTCATCTTTATAGAATTAATGTAAATAGGTACATAACATCAAGGTTAATGCTCACTCTGCAAATATTTACTTGTAGCACAAATTTTAAAACAATTAATCGGAAGTCATGTATTAAGTTCAATGTTTTTGGTAATGTCTGAGAAATAATGCTCAACATTAAAAGTGATGAGCAAATACAGAAGAATGATGACACACTGATTGGAACGTATTAAGAGTTATATTAAGAACGTATTAAGAGTTTAAGAGTTTAATATGCTGTGCTATATTTTCTAAACTAGAAGCACATCGAGTTTACAAAAACCTTAAGACAATGTGTGACAAAAAATTTGTTTTAATTTATTATTTTTACCAATTGAATTATCCTTTATTATGAAAATGTTAGTAAATTATGGTAATATAAATTGATTTATTTAGATCATTTTAAAAGTAGATAGCTTTTAAAAAGTAGAATTTACGTTACAAAATGTTTATGAAAAGCGAGTAAAATGCACGTATTCAATGCGGAAATATAAATAACCTGAATAATTTTTAATTTTTCTTGAGGTTGATGGTCATTATATACACAAGTAATTTATTGTAGAAAATTAAATTTTGACGATACCGTCCAATTACCTATGATATTGGAAAAATTACCAAAGTTCAAAGTGAACTTTCTTAAGATTGATGGGCATCCACGAGTAATTTATTCTTGAAAATAAAAAAATGTTAGCTTTCAACGATAGCTTCCTTATAAAGCAAAATTAAAATGACACAACACTTATATACAACACTGATACGAAAGAATTTCACACTATTTTGGTCATGATAGGTAATTGAAGTTTTCAATTAGATTTGTTGCATTGAACGTAGCTGATTGGATAAATATATGCAAGTTCTAATTGTTTAACTGATTTCAATTTTCATGACGATGTTTTTCTAAAATGATTTATTCTAAAATCGTTTTTAAGATTAACATATTTATAGTTTTAAATTTACAAACTTTTTAGTTCAGTTTAGTAATGTGATTTGACATGAGGTTTGATGTAATGTAATTTGATAATATTAATCTTTAGATATTTTATTTAATATAAACTTTTAAGCTAACTAGATTAAAAAGGTTGGATTAATGTGCTTTTTAGATGATCATTCAACCGAAGTAAATACTACTCAATCAATGTTAGACATGGATGCACGTGGAACTCTATTAAATAGCATAGAATGGGCCCTATCTGATCACAGAAAATTACTAAGCCCACAATCGTCAATTGAAGAATGCAAGTCGAAACAAATGTTTTTATGAGTTAGAGTTTAAATTGATATCTCCAATTTGTTATTTACCAAAATTTAAGATTTTTAATTAATTCACAACTATATTTGCAACTGCCTTGATAATAAACGATGTCAAACTTGCGTTACGTAGAAATGCTGGTTAGCTATCACTCTTAGTTAAACAAGATATCAAATTAGAATAAAATCATAGTCACAAATTAAAAATATTTAAATTTGATAGAAAATCAATTATGTTATTAAATCAACGAAATGACTTTTAGTTTCCATTTCGTTGGAAATGTTTATAAATATATATTTTTTTAAAAATGTAATTATATCGGCCTTGAGAATTATTTAAATAATTTTATTGATAAATAATTTTAAACAAGGGTACTATAAAAACAAATAGAAAGTTGCCAAATATATAAATAAAATAAAAATAATTAAATAAAATGATACGAAAGAATTTTATGCCAGTTTAATCATGATAGGTTATTGAAGTTTCGAATTAAATTTGTTCATCATTTACATGATGAACAAATTAAGATAGATCGGGTTAATAAAGCTTTATCTATAGCAATTTTACTCATTTCTAGATAAGGACGCTATAGTCCTTTGTTAGCATTTGTTGCTACAATAAATTACTTGTGTAAAGTTGTCCATCAACCTAAAGAAAGTTCACTTTGACACTTAAGCAAATCTTGATTATTTAGATAGCAAATCGTTACTTTAAAATTAAGCACGGTCGTTATGCTTCAATAACGACCGTGATAATTATATTTGTACCCATAATTTAATAGATTTTAAATTTATATTAACTTAGCTACTGTTAGTAAGTATAGTTGTAACAGTAAGTTGATTTTTAAACAATTTAAAGGTTAAGAAATGAGGTTTTATTAAAATATAAATTTCAGATTTAATTAATTAAATTTTTTGCTCCTAGAATTTTTATGAATTTTATAATTAATTATAAATCAAACAGTTTTATCAGATAAAGTATCAAATTATGGATTTTTGTTTTAGAATATCATAATTATAAATGAAACAGCGTCCTCATTTTTGAGATTAAATGTAAATAAATATTTATTATTTATTCACATTAACATAAAATATTAAATATTAACATATTTTTTATTTAAAAATATCAAATTATTATCATAATAATAAAGTTAAAATTTATAGTAAATGACAGGTGAAAAATCAATGAACGCATTCACTCTTAAGTGAATGCAACACTTAGTTGCATTATAGTGTTGCATTCACTACATTATAAATTCAATATATTAACTTAATTCAATATATTAACTTAATTCACTATATTAACTTAATTCACTATATTAACTTAATTCACTGTTTGCAACAGTGAATGCTGTTGCAATTATAATGCAACAGTACTCTGAAAATGATATGTTGATATTTATTCTGATAAATATAATATGAAATTGTAATATAATTATAAATATATTATTATAAATTTATTAATAAATAATTAAATATTATTATTAATTTTATTACAATATAAATAAACTAAGAATTTTATTTTATAAACTTGTTTTTCTTAAACATGTTTTTTAAATATTTTAAATATATTTCTTACTTGTAATTTATTATAATTCATTGATAATTATTTAATAAATTCTCTTCTCTGTATTAGTAATTACATTTTGGTTTAAACAAGTATTAGATGAAACTTATCAGGATATAATCATATCATGAAATCATGATACTTGAATATCAATGATACTTGAATAATTTTATAAAATATAAAATTATAATTAAATTATAAAATTATAATATAATTATGTAAATTCCTCCTGATATATTCCTTATTCGAATATATCGTATATAATTTATTAAAAAACTCTTTTTTATTTTAAATTTTAATAATAAATTGTATCTTTTAAAAAAATATAAATTGTATAATATCTTATACATTTATTGATTATTTATAATTATTTATCTTTATCTTTTTATTTAGCATGTACTTGGCTTAGCTGCTATGATAGATTGAAGAATAGGGGCAGAAATCTGATGACATAGTAGTTCATCCTGATGAGCTCTAATCTTTATTCTGATACATTGTCTGTTATTTATTAGTCAATTTATAAAAATTGACTTTTATTTTAAAATATTATTTAAAATTAAAACTTGATATAAAATTATATAAAATCTTATAAAACAATTATTTATCATTATTTGTAATCTAATTATTCGAATTTTATTTGGAATTATTATTTTTATTTATAAATAATATAAAATACGTTAAAATACTCAGATATCTGATCTGATAATTACGAAATTTTACAAAAATGTAAATTTTTTGCTGATTATTATTTATTCTTATTATTTTTCAAAGAAGTAAAAATTTTCTTGATTACAAACATCTTACAAAAAGTTTTAAGTGTTCAACTTAATTACAAATACTAACTACTTACAATTCGTCGTTATTGTAATGCCAAGGTGAAAAACTTCCTCAGGGGTGAACTGTTGTGGTTGCAATGGGCAGAACATAAGATGTAAATCTTGCAAATGCCGAAAGGCGGGCAAAAAATGTATTAACTGTGCGTCTGCTAACTGTTCAAATCATGAATTGGATAAACCGTCTAATTACCAAGGCGTGAGATGTGATTATAAGAATGCAGCTGACAGAGAATTTCTAAATGAACAAATCAATACTGCCGACGATCATGATCCTAGAACTCTTGAATACGTTGAAACGGTCAGGGAAGCAGCAAGAGAGCATAGTATAACTGCTAATAATCAACAACAAGAAAGATACATTGTCGATTTTGATATTAATGCGATATATCAATAAGTTATACACTGGTATCCAAATCATTTTAAACTACCGGCGTGTAACACAAGCAAGGAATTTATTGACTTACTAGCAGATTGCTTCGAAATGTTTAACCGAACAACATCTACCTCGGATAATTCTCTGAAACGAGCGACTGTATTATGTCAGTTAATATTACAACGCATAAAGACTCGCAAGATAAGCTATATAAGGAAAACAATTGAAAGACGTATCAAATTATGGAAGGTGCAACAATTAGGAGATTTATTAAAGGAAGCACGGTACTTGCAAAAGATGAAACAAGATGATTTTCACTCTCGTGTCCAACGTCATGCTCCGATCGTCCGGAGGGTAATAAATTTTATCGGAAATGGACATGTAGCGAAAGCATCCAGAATACTCAAGAATGATTCAGACAGTGGAGTGATACCTTTAGAGGAAATAGTAAACAACAAAACGGTATTGCAGCACTTGGAAGATATGCACCCAACAGCGTCTGAAGGTCTTACTAATTTAAAATTGACTGCTCCAATGGACAGATGTGCTGAACATCACTCAATAAGATTTTTCAGCATGGATCATGAACATATTATAAAAGCTGCAAGGCGAACACATGGTTCGGCAGGTCCCTCAGGAGTCGACTCGGAAGGATGGAGATCATTTCTTACAGCATTTGGTATGACTTCAAGAAGATTAGCGTGCATGATAAGTGAATTCGCCATCAAAATATCCACAGAGCACATTGAATCAAGTAGATTGGATGCGTATACGGTTAGTCGACTTATACCGCTGAACAAGAACCCGGGAGTCCGACCGGTGGGAATTGGGGAAGTGCTACGCAGGATAATAGGCCGAGCAATACTCGAACATATAGGCGATGATTTAACAAATGTATGCGGATCTGTACAGCTATGTGCTGGACAATGCGGAGGGACCGAGATCGCCATACACACAGTTCGATCTTCCTTTTCAGCTTCCCCTGATAATTGCCTTCTTCTGCTGGATGCCAGAAACGCTTTTAACTCTGTTAATAGATCGCTCACCCTCGAAAATATGAAGTACATCTGCCCGTCCTTGAGTATAATTTTGAATAATACATACGCAAAGCCATCACATTTAACAGTCGGTGGGATCTCTTTGAAGTCACCTGAAAGATTTACTCAAGGATATCCTCTATCGATGGCAGCCTTTGCTGCCGCGTCCTTACCGTTTATCGAAAAGCTGAAACAAAATTCTCCTAGTGCTCAGCACTGTTGGTATGCAGATGATGCTGCTTGCGTAGGAAAGGCAGAAGATTTAGTAAAGGTGTGGAAGCTAGTAAAACGATATGGACCAGCTTACGGATACACCGTCAATCCAAAAAAGTGTGTAATTTTAACACGAGAAAATATTGGAGATACAAATCTTTTTGAGGAAACTGGATTTTAGATCCGAACAGATGGAGTCAAATACCTAGGCAATTACATCGGAACGAACAACTATGTTGAACAACAAGTGAAGGAAAAAATTAGAGAATTCAAGATGGACTTATCAAAACTAGACGATCTAATTACGGAGAATACTTTTGCGGCGTATCTTATGTTAAATGGAGTTTTCCAACATCAATGAACATATTTGAAGAGAACATGCGAGACAAAGATTGAATGGTTTAAACCTCTAGAAAATGAATTATTTCAAAACACAATTAATCGGATACTTGGTATAGAAACCATGAATGAAGAATCTAAATCAATAATTCATCTACCATATTTCCTATGAGGTTTGGGATTAATGAACCCAGCTGCGGAAGGCGAGAATGAATATCGAGTTTCGTACTCGATGTGCAAATCAAGCATCGATGGACTGAGAGGAAACGAACTACGTAATAAACAAAAAATATTACAAAATGAAGCGCATGATCAGAATAAGATTAAACAAAAGCTGGATCAACTCAAAATTATTGATTCCTCGGAACGAGATCTTAGAACAATATTGAGAAACGCAAGTGTCAAAGGAGCCTCGGCTTGGCTTACTTCACGAACTTATACGGATAACAGACTTCTGAATTCACAAGAGTTTGAAGATGCGATAGCAGTGCGATATGCATGGGGCCTAAAACCCTAACTGGCTTTTGCACATGTGGTACGGATTGAAATGTAACACATGCATTCTCGTGTAAATGTGAAGGTCTCAATTACATTAGACATAATATAGTAGTCGATGAAATTATCAAACCGTGAAGCGGGATCTGTAAACTGGTGACGAAGGAACCTATATTACAGCCAGTTCCGCATTATATAGGTTTTGACAGATCGACTACTACGAAAGATAGAGAGGCCAGAGCTGATATTTGTTGAAATGGGCTATATGGGAATATCTGGGGGCGGTCCTATATGGACGTGTGTGTCTTCAACAATTTGGCACCTTCATATTCCTTAGAGCGCATGACTGATCCATTTACATACCACGAAAGTCGAAAAAACGCAAAGTACGCAGAAAGAATTACAAGAATTGAGCAAGCGGCATTCCACCCGTCGATTTTCTCGACAGTTGGATGAATAGGTCCTGTAGCAAACAGTGTGATTAAGCGGATTGCCACTAGATTGGCAGAAAAAGACGTAGATAGGTATGATGACTGTATAAGAAGAATAAGAACAAACATTTCGATATCTATTGCAAAATCAGTGTCTATGACGTTAAGGAGGAGAAATTACAAAAGTTTCAATCACAACTGAGTAATAAGGATTTATTGTACGATTATAGTATTTTGTATTAAAATAACTGTCTATCATAAAAAATAATATTAAAAAAATAATTTTTTTTACAAAGATTATTATCTAAAATGCTAGTAACCACTGATGACACCTCAAAAATTGTCGATTTATAAATGGCTTGGGCTATTTATAATACAAAAATATATATTTCATTTATTCATTTAATCAAGTTTCTTTAATAAAAAACTTATTTTAATAGGCACTTTAAATACGACTTAGGTATTTTATTAAAATGTATCCTTCTATTTAATTTTTCATTAAGAGTTTGATTTAAAAAATTATTTGATAATTTTTATATTTGATATTGTTTTGATTATACGAAGAAATAAAAATAAAAATTATTTATGATGGTATGTTGGGTATTTTGTAATCAGTTTACACACAATTCAAAGTACGTCAATATATCAAAATGCACGTACACTTTGTGTGACATTAGTGCAAAGTGTATGTATCAACATACACTTTGGAATTTAGCGCGTCCTTCGGGTTGCGGATGGAGTAACAGCCCATTGATATATGGGTTAGCTGCGACATAAACCATGATGTGGTCCAATAAGCAACCGTGGACAGCCAGCGGGTGTATTATAATGGTGGTGGAACACTGAATAGCAACCGGAGTTTCTATAAAGTGCCATCTACCGGAATCCGGGCTAATACACTGACATAGTGAGTATGTCCCGCTATCAAAAAAGGATATTTGCTTCTTTGGGTGTGGCGAACCCTCGTGTTATTCCAGCCTCTACATAATACCTGAAAATGAAAAATGAAAGTGAAAGTAAAAGCGTCTACAAAAATTGATCAATCCTCAAATACAAAAGATCAGCAGACTTGTTTTCCCGGATTCCGAAGTCAAAGTTTTCTTTAGTATGTGCTTTACATAAACAATAATGCGTCTTACACAAATAATTAAAAAATAAATATAAAATAATGATTTTGTTCAAAATTAGTTCTTTAGAAATTGCAGAAACACGCCCCGTTGTAGAACAAGCGTTAGTGATCGAAGGTGACTAGATATAGCTATTATTTTATAATTGCTCGCTTTTGTTTATTTTTATTGTATTATTTATAATCCTAACATTATATTATTATAACATATAGTATTGTAATATTATATTATTATAATATTTAGTATTATAATATTATTTTATTATATATTGTAAATAAATAAATTAATTAAGGAAAATAAAATATGAAGTAATTTGTTTGGAACGTACTGATTTCTTCACTTATTAAATTAGTTCAAAACAAAAAATATTATATAATTTAATTTATAATATAAAAAATGTCGATTATTTCATTTTCTTAATATTAATAAATATCTATTTATTTTTTTTCAAATTTCAATTCTAAATTTTAATTTTTAAAATTTCAATTCAAAATTTAGATTACATTTGATACCAGATGATTATTGTTAATAATATTTTGTTATTTTTTAAATTGTATTAGCTTCGACATGCCACTAAGCCCTGATTATTTTAACACCTAGTTGAGTAGGTCGCTGCTCGTTCAGCCAATAGGTAGCTACTACATAATAGAAAACCATATTTATCAATTACACCGTATTACATGTACATTTTTTACGCCTGGACTTTTCAGCCTTCATTTAATATTCACTGGAAAAATTTAGATTTTATCACTTAGTTTTTTTACTTTTGCGAGTTATCGCGACCTACTCGAAGTCTATAATATCAAGCTAATAAAAAACGTTTTAAGCAATTTTTTCATAAAATGTTAGATTTTCGATGACTCATCTCCTCTCTCCTAGCTAATGCACTTTCACGATATAATGCGCTTTGTTACATTTTCTTAAATAAAATCCTTAATGTAAGCATTTTGAGTTTGTTTTTTATAGTTAATGATTTAATGTGATAATTTGTATTTTAAATCAAACTTGCACATGAACTGTTTTACTTAACATCAATGTCATCAGGTTACTTAATATCAATGCCATTAGGTTACTTAATATCAATGCCATTAGATGTAATATCAAGGAAATTAGTAAAAGCAATAAATTGAACGGTTTCACGGATATATTTATGGATCATACCAAATATTACAGAGTCAGTTGTACATGTCGAATATTATTTGAATTATGAGAATATTAAACGATAATTTAATTAATTCCTAATAATCCCTTTCCATATAATCTAGCTATCATGAAATACTGCAATCCATGATAATCAAGAAATTTTCAGTTTTTAATTGCTAAGATATTTTGGAACTTCGGAATTCGAACTAAATTAAAATTTCGAATTTAATTTGAAATAACTTCTACTATTTTGGCGATATACGATCCTTATCGTTCTACCAATATTATTGTTCATTTTTTCAGCGCGAAAAATCCTTTCTACATCCTTCTTTAATGATGTTACTAATTACACTTATTTTGATACTATGCAAAAGAAATGGAGCAAAATATAATTATTAATGAATAAATAGTGTGGTTTCAATATTCACATTTTGTTAGTAATAAATGTATATGTAACTATAATACAATATAATATTTATATCTAATAAATAATTTAATATAATAAACTATTTTGTAACGCTTGAAATAATACACGAAAATCTTAAAATGAGATATCACTAATTTATTATAATCTGTTCTTTTTATTAAGTCTCACTGACATCTTTTAACTACGGCTATTCTTAATAACTAAAATCTTTATATTTTAAAAATAAATTATTATGAATATTATAAAGAAATGTTCGCAACAAATGGTGACGTTGTAAATACGAAAGAATTAACTTTACTTTTTATAATATTACACACGAACAGGAAAGTTTAAATCTGCATGCTTTTTACAACCTTCGTCGGGAAGCTTAATCCGACGAAGCGTACCGCAGACGCTTAGCCCCTAATAAAGGGTGTTTTGATCGTAGTCTACTCATCACTAAAGGGTGTTCTCATCAGTGAAATGTTTAATAATAATAAAAGTTTATTATTAAACTTTTATTATTTACACCTTCATTTTAAAGTATATTATTAAACTTTTATTTAAACTTTCATTTTAAACTTTATAATAAAGATATTTGATAGTTACACAATCTTTCGGTGTGGACAATATATAAAAATATACAAATAAAATATATTTATAAAAATATTTTTTATATATTTAAAAAATATAATTTTATTTACACAAAATTTTAAAAGAGCAAAGTGTCCAATTTGAAAAGTTATTTATTTTCAACCCTTTAATTGTATTATGACAAAGTATCGACTTTTATCGAGTCAGTAGAGATAAGTGTGCGTAAAATAATGCGGCTGAATTATTCTTTCGGTGTGAATAAATATTAATATATTTATTAATATATTAATATAAATATAAATATATTTCTATTTATATTTATACTTAAAAAATGCATTTAGAATAACTAAATTTCTAATAACATTATTATTAGAAAATAATAATGATTATTCTAATAAAATTAGAATAATCACGGTTCATTCTCATACGATACAATTTGCAAGCTAATATAAATATATAATTTAAAATTTAGATTAATTATCTGCTTTGTTAAAATATTTGAGTTTTCCAACTGTCAAAACGGTTACTGTTTATGGTTTTACTCAATGAACTACTGACTGCTAAGTCGACATTATTGAAAAAATAATAACAAAATAAAATTTTTATATTTTATGTTGACTGCTTACAAATAATTATAAAATTGATACTGTTGTAGATGCAATTAAATGCTTGAATTTGATATTGAATAATTCTGTAATTGTAAACACATCTTAAATGTTAAGTTTTAATAAATCTAAATATCTTAAAATCTTTGAAAATAAATTAAATGATTTTGATAAAACCGAAATGTATTAAACCATTTTTAATAATAGTATAATCATAATCATATCAATAAATGATAATAAATGATAAATTATAATTCTTTTAAAATTAAACCATTTTTAATAGATCATATAATTAATAATTCTTAATTATAATTAATAATTATCAATAATCATATCTAATTATATAATTTTGAGATAAGCTAGATAAGTTAGACTGAATAAACAAGTAGCGAACTTTCATATAATATTTCTAATTAACTTAATGCCTTCAATAGAAGCTTTATTGTAAACTCACAATTACGTAAATCTGAATGGTCCAGACAGTCGGCTACTGTTTTATTACAAGTTAAAAGCATAATTTTCTATCTCATTTAAATATGTGAGTATCAGTTATTGAGACATAAATTCGTTGAGGTTAAGCAATTTTTTCATTATTGATTTGTCAATTAAATTCAAGTTAAGTATCTAGTCAAATTCACAATATAACGATGTACCTTGTTAGCTATACCAACTTGTTAACGATAACGAAATGACTCTTTATCGAAAACAATATAAATTGATAACGACACAACGCGATAGCGTACCACGTTAGTGATACGAATTACTATTTACTGATACACTCCCTTTTTATAAATATCCAAAACTTATAAACTAAACTATTGTGCTATTCATGGTTTTTATAAGTAAGTATTTACTATAAAGACTTAAATAAAATATTTAAAAAATATAAAATGTCCAAAAATTTGGTAATTAATATAAATTTTATCTAAAAATAAAACGAATGCCAAATTTAATTTTATTTTAAAAAATAAAATTAAATATTGAAATTTTTAATATTTTATACATTTAATAATTTAGTAAATTTCCGCAATTACAATTATAGAATAAAATCAATTTTACAAAAATCATAAAATCTTTCGATTAATGAATCATTACATGTCTTGATGATAATGTTTTATCCAACTATTGAGTATTATTTATTCTTAATCAAGAATGACACAAACAAACAAAACTTTAAACAAATCGATGGATGTGGGTAGCTCAAGGATTTTAACGAGAATCGAGAAATATCTTTATATATAAATATATATATAATATCATATTTGCTATCATATTATTATGATATTATCTTTATAATATCATATTTGCTACATATATGGTTTTGAAAAATGCCAGGCAACATACAAAAGATTGCTTTAAAAGATTTCAATCTTTAGAGCTGATTATGGAAGCTAAATCACAGCCAGGCAATAAATAATTCAAGTTAATTTTGTAGATACTCGTAATGTTAAACGTTTCGCGAATCCTTAAGTCATAAATACTATTTTTTATGTTAAAATAAAACATTTTTAAAATATTAATTTTATAACTTAAAATTTATAAAATTATTCTTTACAATTTGTGTACAACATTACATATTTCAATATTTTTGACTGAATCTTCTTTCTTCATGATTATTATTATTCGGGGTTGCACGCCATAATGAGTCTATTCCACTGCATTCGATCGGCTACTTTTCGCTTGTTCTTTGGCATCTTTCACAGTGATTAAACGGGATCTATGTGTGTCGCTTCCCGGGAACGCCCTGGCCGAGTTTGCTTTTTGGTTTTTACTCCTCATGTTAAGGGTTTAGAGCGGAATTTTTACAGTCGGATGCCCTTTTTAACACTAACTCTCCTCCTTTTTCAGCTGGGCTTTGGACCAATCTTGGCGTAGTTTTTGACTGAATAAATTACGAATTTTGTAATCTGTGTTTAATAGATTAGTTTTTAATTAGGCTATTTGCTTAAACGTTTTCTTGTTTACTTCATTTTCATATGTGTAGGTAAATGTGTACTTAAACATTAGCCATAAACATTATACCATAAACATTAGCTCTTTTTTTAAACTAATTTTGGATAAGAGTGTTGTTAAACAAACAAAACGTCCAATTAAAGCATTATCTAACAACAAAATCAAGTGATTGAGTTCAAGAAATAATTAAATATCAATAATGATCGGCTATAACGAAATTAGCATGAAAGCATTTACGTTGCTAGGTAGAATTTCTTCATAATGCACTTAGAAATTTAATGATAAAACTGTTTTGGAATTTTTTGATTTTCGTCCGGCAAAAGTCATTTAAAACTTATGCATTACTTAAGCATCACTTATTTTGTGAAATAATATTTTATTATTAATTATTTTATTTATTATTATTTCGTATTGTGAAAATACCTTAAACTTAATAAATTTAATAAAAAAATATAATTAATACTTGAAAAATAAATATATAGAATTTGTTTACAAATTCTGAGCTTTGAATATAATTAAATTTCTACTAATAAATAATGAAAATGGCATTTTACTTGAAACATTTTATAAAAACATTTTATATTGTATCATATATTATATTTTATATTGTATCAACATATTTCGTGTTTTTAAAAATATCTTGATGATCATGAATTTAATGTTTTAGACGTATCAGTATTGATATTAATATAGCTTTGAATTAAACTAATATTGCTTAAGTTACATAATAATTTTAGAAGTAACATTTTAAATTATAAAAATTAATATTGAAACAAATGTGAAAGCAATTTGAAAATGAAAAAAGTTGTACATCTATTACGGATATACTGATATAAAATATTATATTTGAGATATTTGTATAGACTTTATTAAGTTTAAAAGAGATAATTGCTCCAAATCGCATTAGTAGGTTTTGCAAATTTTATACGATTATATTTCTCAATTTGTTAAGACCACAAGCAAACGCTTTATATAAATATTTTCAATTTTGGAATATTGATTTTAATTCATTTTGATATAAAATTTTAAGTGACGTAATAAAAAACGTAAGACATCTTTTGCAGCACCTTCGAATGTATTCAAACGATTAATTTATAGAATTTTAAATAAAAAAATTAAAAAATTATATTGTTAATTATAATATTTATATTATACATTATAATATAATTATAATATTGAAAGATAATTTACAATTATTTTAAAATAATTTAATTAATAAATATTTAAGTATTAAAAATTATATCCTACAACTTAATTTAAATATTACAATAAATAGTAAACTCTCTAATATTTCTATCTAGAGAGAGTTGAGTCGATAATAAAAATGGAAAAGTCAGATCAATCGGATGGTGTACAACTAAAGAGGGAGATGGGATTATGGAAAGGTGTATCCGTAGTTGTCAGCTCTATGATTGGAAGTGGAATTTTTATTACTCCCGGTACCGTCTTGAAAACAAGCGGGTCTGCACCTTTGTCTATCATTATATGGGCGCTGTGTGGAGTACTCGTAATGTTTGGTTCATTTACATACATTGAATTGGGTTCAATGATGCCTAAAGCCGGTGGAGATTACGAATATCTTTGGCAAACATTTGGTTCATTGGCCGCATTTTTGTTTGCATGGAGTAGGATAGTACTCGCAGCACCTTCATCCTTGGCTGCTGGAGCCTTAGCATTTGGAAACTATTTACTGCTACCGATTTTTCCATGTGGAACGTTTCCCGAGGCTCCACGCTATCTGCTCGCATTACTTGCGCTAAGTAAGTTGTATTAAGACAAAAATTATATTTAAAATATTTTTATAGATTTTTGTTAAGTTCGAAAAATGTAAGAACATTTTTATACTTTGAAGTAACCATGTTTATTTGTAATTGAGGCAAATTGGTATAAAAATATTAAAAAACTGCAAAACTAAAAAAGGTACTTAATGGATATTTATGTTTTTAAATATTTGCTAGTAATCAACATATTATTAATTTATAAAATTAAAAATCTTGATTATTTTAATATTACAGATTTTTAGTGAAGCTTAAGAGGCTTATCGCAAAAGGCTGAAATGTAAACAACAAAACCAGTTTACAGAAGACGTATGTAAATGTCTCTAAGACTAATTTGCATTACAATTTTTTTAATCATTACAATCCTCGTAATGATAAAAAATTTTAATAGGTTAAAGTTATTTTGCTATTTTTCGACTTTGTTAAAAATATAAGTTATCAATTATTGATATCAGCGATACTTAATTTTCTCTAATATTCAATTGAACAATGTTGATTTTGTAAATTATTTAATTTTTCTTATTTAATTTTTATTTAATTATGTGCATAAACGTTTATGCACCTGCCTGTGAATAAGCAAAGATTATCAATAAGCAAAGTTTCGTTATAATCACTTAATTCATGTTATTCTCTTTAATATTCGATCGCATAATCTTATTGTACAACGTGATCTGTACAATCGATTTAATTTAACACGTTTTATATTATTTATTATTCATTGTTATTTTAGAAGATATAATTCTACAATAGTTGATAATGATCCATTTGTTGATAAAGAATTATTAAAGCTGGATCAAAAAAAGAAGAAAATTTTTATTTATATTTCGCTAACATCTGGTAGCATCTCCAGAAAATTGCAATCAATTCTATTTGTAATTTTCTGAAGATGTTAACAGAGGTTAGCGAAATATCGATAATATTTTCTTCCTTTATTTTGATCCAGCTTCAATAATTCTTTGGATAATTGTATTTTAGAAACAGTATTTTATAGCCGTTTCTACTAATCATAGCGACCTAAAACTCTTCAGAACTATGAGTAGTTAGTATATTATTACAGCCTTACAATCTTGATCGGTCTCTGGTTACATTGACGGATCAATGACGTCATTAATAATTCGGATACAAAAATAAAATTGATTTTTCTAATCCTAAAACAGCTTTCTCCAAGTTAACATTTCTACAGAAGACGCACTCGTTAAAACAGTGTTGAATGGGATAATTCCTATGCCAAACCGAAGAGACCCAAACCGAAAAAGATGAAGACATTAATATTATTATATTAATTCAAAATTTTGCATGAAAACTTATAAACTAATTTTTAAAACAAGGGCAACACTAAAAAAATCAAGTGACATTGTTCCATAATAATTGTCATTCTAGTAGTTGCTAAAGTTCTTATGTTGTATCCCAAATATTAATAAAATTCTTCTCAACATCAATAAACAGTCTATAAAAAATGTATGCCACCATATGATTAAAGACGAACAATGTGGATTCCGCTTGGAAGTTAAAGTGTTGATGCAATGAGTATTCTCAGATCAGAGATAAAATCACAATTTCAAAGTAAATCGGATTATGTTACATTTACTGATTTTTAAAAACCCTCAATTTCGTGAACAGAACAGGTTTAGTCAGTAAACTTAAAACAAAATTCAATATCGACGATCCCATTTTGATGACTATACTCTTAGGTTTGATATCTCTTACAGGTGATCTTCCTGCAATATTGGAAGATATAACTACTTCAGACTGTGGGAGGATTGATTCCGTATATTAGCGATTTATTCAAATGCACGGAATCAATTCCCTGACAATCTGCAGTGATTAAATCTTCCCATATTACAAATTTAGTCCGTAAATTTAATACAAAATAAGATATCGACGATTCCATGTTGACGAATTTACATGATAACTTGATATTTACATGAATTTACATGTGATCTTTCTGCAATATGGGAAGATATAACTACTTCAGACTGTGGGAGGATTGATTCCGTATATTAGCGATTTATTCAAATGCACGGAATCAATTCCCTGACAATCTGCAGTGATTAAATCTTCCCATATTACAAATTTAGTCCGTAAATTTAATACAAAATAAGATATCGACGATTCCATGTTGACGAATTTACATGATAACTTGATATTTACATGAATTTACATGTGATCTTTCTGCAATATGGGAAGATTTAATCATTTAGTTTTATAATTATATTAAAAAGGATGACTCAGTTATCTGATCTGCTTATCAATAATGTATCAATAACATATTAATAACATATCAAATTTGATAAAAGAATACTTGAATGCTGATTAAAATTGACATTTTAAATTAACATTTTAGCATTTCCCATCAAAACAACAGTGAATTTTATTTTAATACCCTGAATCATTTTTTCTCTCTTTATCTGAAATTATAAATGCTAAAAATAAATTTTTATTGCTTCAAAAATTTAAATCTATTTTATTTATTGACAATTAAGGTATGTAAATTGTCTAAATTAAAAATAATTAACATTAAATAATCGAAATTACTCGACCTCTCTTCGACTATTTCTACATTATAAACCCATTTCAAAATTCTAGCATTTATATTATTATTTATATTATTTTAATTATTATTAAATATTATATTAATATTTAATAATTAATAGTTACAATCATGAAAACAATGTGAATTATTTCTTTATTAATTATTTAAAAAAGATCTTTTAAATTTAAATTTTTTATGGAAAGCTGTCTTTTTAAAAGATTATTTCACTAGCAAAAGCTAGCGAAATATATAAATTGACCTATATATTTCGTTGATCTAAAATTAAAAGTTTAAATAATTGATCAAAATTAATAATTCCGTTAATAATTAATTAATCATTTCTTTATTTAAATTATTAATCATACAATGAATAGAAACAATACTTAAACGATTATGAACGAATCATCGTTTTTTGTTACTAGTGTAACAAAGATTTATTGCCTTAAATGATATTATTATTTAAAATATATAAGCAAACTTTATGACCTTATTTCAGGCTATCGCCTAGTTCCAGAAAACAAAGTAACAATTTGATTCACAAATTTATTTCATTCTAACAATCGCTAAAATTCTTGTATTGTATTCTAAATATTGTAAAAAATATCAAACTCAATAAGTAACTTCTACTATATATGCATGCCTTTATTTGAGTACATAATATTTGATAAATTATATTGTTCAGAGATTTAAAGAATAAATTATGAATTATAAATATATTATTAATTAATTATTCATATATTAAATTATTAAATTTTATTAAATTATTATATATTTAATTATTTATATTCAACTATTTAATTATATTAAATTTATTTATATTAAATTATTAATTTAAATTGCGTTGTTCAGAGATTAAAAAATAAAAGCGCTATTATAACAGTAGCCAACATAAAAATTCAGCTAATTTCAGACTTGAACTGGTCATATCCTGATTAAAAATAACCGTTGTGCGTTATGTCTAGTGAATTTTTTATTATTAAGAGGTTCAAATAAACAATAATTTCTATATATTTTATAAACATTTTGATATAACATTTGATATAACATTTACGAAACACTTAAGAAGGATGTTTATACTTTAGTGATTTTTACTTATCTGAATTGCCGAAGTGTCAAAGCAGCTACCAAATTGCAATTAATATTTGCTACCGGGAAGGCACTTGCCTTGTGTGGTGTGATTGTCGCTGGAATATACGCCTTCGCTATAGGTATGTAATGTTTCATAAAAATACAAATACACCGTTGTATTTGTAAAATTAATTACAATTTGAATTGTAATTAATTACTAAATTTAAGTTTCATAAACAAAATGATTTACCCTTATATCGCAAAATTCAGACAGTTCCGATTGTAATCACTTAATTTTAAATGAGACATTTATAATACGCTAATCTATTTGTTTATATTTTACAGAAAACTTAGTGTTGATAATTTTACTAGTCAAATTTGTTTTTGACTGATTTAATCGTCTTGATGAGCTCTAATTCCTATTATGATACGTCGTCTATTATTAATTTAGTCAATTCATAACAATTGACTGTTATTTTAAATTTCAATTTTCAATTTTAACTTGATATAAATATAAATTGTATAAAATATTATATAATTGTATTATTTAACTGTATTTTGATTTATACAGTATAAAATACGTAGACTCAGTTATCTGATTAGATTCTTTAATTCGCTACTTAATTTAGATTCTTTAATTCTCTAAATTAGCTACTATATGCTTACCATCCCCCACTTTTCGTGTCCGTACTTACAACTTACCCATCTACCTCAATCTTCCTTATTATGAATCTATGAAACTTTCTTTTCATAAGATCCAACACGCTCATTTCTATTCCAAAACACCTTACTTACTTCGTTCATCCAATAGAAGCGCTCCACGATCCTGGAATTATGTCCCGGTAAGCATCCAGTCTCACTCTCTTCGTACCTTTAAGAAAATACTTAGTCCCATCTTATCTCAATCGATCTGCTGATTACCCTCCAAATTGAATCTTGCTTTATCTGCAGTATCATTCCTTCTGTATGTATAATTTATAATTAAATTTATTTCCATATTTTCATTCATAATACTAACATTTTTTGTATTTTATCCTCTGACAGATTTTACAATTTTTCAGTTTTTTTTTTCGTTATCTACCGAACTTGTATTGGACTTCTAAGTGGGTTATTACCCAGTAGCGACTTAAAATTAATTACTTTTTTCAATATTTAAAATTAAATAATTTCATAAATTTTAATATTTCCTATTCATATGTAATACGATTTTATTTGAGTTTCAAAACAAAATAACGTTCCTTTGTTAATTATTGCTGTATTTTGTGACGAGATAATCAAATTTAATAAGAGGAAATACGTCATTAGCACGTGTTTGACACATCTGCTATGTTGGGTCGAGAAATAGTGGCCCAAACCTGATTGCATATAAGTTCCTTCTGATGCCTTTAAACCTTATTCTGATACAACGTTTGTTTTTTATTAGTCAATTCATAAATATTGGCTTTTATTTTAAATTTAAATTTTAACTTTATATAAATATAAATTGTACAAAATCTGATATAATTATTCATTATTTATCTATATTTTTATTTATATGTAGTATAAAATAAATTGATTCAGTTATCTGATCTGATTGATGTATTATAAAATACATAATACGTATAATATTATATTATACTTGATATTATAATATATAATATCAATTTTACAGTCAATATAATATGCAATATACTATCAATTTTTATGGATAATAAATTATATAATCTGTATTAGAAAAGGATACTTGATAATCAAATTTCATGATAGGATATTTCTATCATGAAATTTGATTATCTAGTGTATCATTTTCAATCATTAGCATGCATTTGGCTTCACTCCTATGCTGGGACCTAATTGACTGTTGAGACCTATTAACATGCCTAATCGTCTGTTATTTATTAGTAAATTAATAAAAATTGATTTTTATTTTAATTTCAAATTTCAAATTTTAACTTAATATTAATTGTATAAAAACTTACATAATTATTTAGTATTTATCTTTATTTTTTATTTTTATGTAGTATAAAATATCTAGACATTGTTATCTGATCTGATTTATTTATAAAATGTTTGAAATAAAAGTTTTTTACATAAATTTGCATAAAATTTTAAATAAAATAGTATAAAATGCATAAATTAAGACTGGAATTTGATCCACGAACGTTCGTTTTCGGCCTGTGTCGTTCCCTAATATGCAGATAATATCAGACATCAATTAAGTAAAAGATAAAGTACATCGTTTTTCCGAGAGACTGTGAGACACTATAAAAATCAGCATTTACGAGCAACTGCAGAAATTGACGCTTGTTCTTTCATATAAAATATAACAATGGCTTGTCATTTTTAATAAAATCCACAAGTTTCAATTCCAAAACTCGGCATTATAATAAGATACAAATAACAGAGTCATCAAAGTATCATAATTTCCAAATGCTGCAAATCAAATGAACTTTCAGAAAGAAATCCGTTTTGCATATTTTGACTTATCAGTAAAAGATACTCTCAACTGTTAATTTTAGTAACATAATTTTTAAATACGCGATTATCTCCAATCCGGCGATTAATTACGGCTCGTATCTTTAATACGGCGATTAATCACAACTCTTGTATCCAATTTGGTGACAGCTCGTATCTCCTATATTACGATTAATTAAGTCGTGTAACTCCAATCCTCTGTGATTAATTCCTAAGCCACAAATAGTTTAACATTGATTGTTTTTGTTAAAATTATTTAGTCGTCACCCTAGTAACGATAAATTTTCAGACCATTCATTATCGAATGCTTTTGGAAAAGCGAAACGTCATCAAATAAAATAAATTCTTGGTTGTTTATTTCCCATTAAACTTTATTGTGTAATCACTATGCTTTCCCAACAAGGATTTATAAACACCAGGCAGCATTCTATATATCCTCATCAGACTAAGAAATAGAACCGAATTATTCTTGCATTATTCAAAGTCGCTACGTATGCCCAGTCATCCTATGTGTGACGACAAACTTCACAACGGCATACGCGTTTCGCTCTAACGGAGCTCATCAGTACCGTGACTTCTATAATCATCTATAGGCACCTTAACACACGCTTAAACAGTGTTTAAAGCTTGAAAAACAGAACTACCCTTAATCTGAATCATCGGAGGGAATTTAGCATAAGCACTGTGCATGGTAGTGACTATTACAGTTTAACCATGTATCAGGCACTAAATTCATTTTAATAGAAATGCTGTTTTACAGGGACACTTTAAAGTGTACAAATATATAAAATATAATTTGTTGTTACACCTGCCCTGGGACACACAATGGTGTACTCGTAAATAAATCACTATATTTTCCTCACGAAGAGTCATAAACACCAGGCAGCATTCTATATATCTTCATCAGACCAAGAAATTGAACTGAATTATTCTTGTAACATTCAACGTCGCTACGTATGCCCAGTAATCCTATGTGTGACGACAAACAAGGTAACAGATCCTATGAGAAAGGTTCAAACACAAAATCTCTATATTTATGCTACAACTAAATTGTAAATTTGTTATTTGTTAAGAAGAAATCGTATATATGTTAAAATAAATAGATAGATAAAATTAAACCGAGCTTGGTACAATTTTATCTTCCTACTTATTTTGAAATAACAATAAATCCCACAGAAACAAGGATCTAAATCAGTGATTCAAATAACCTTATTGATAGTGAATATGACTGCAAATAACTGTAAATATACCAATTTTTATATCGCCCTGTCTACACTCCTGTAATAAAAGTACTATAACGGTTCTATTCTTTAGGCAATGCAATTAAGGCAATCAACTGTTTTTATTCAAATTCAATATTAAGTTTTATTTATAAACTTATTTACCTTTTTTAAGGTGGAGGAAAATATTACGAAAGTGGCTTTGAAGGTACATCTACAGATCCGCTTGATATTATAATTTCATTTTACAGTGCTATCTTCGCTTATACTGGATGGTAATATTATTTAATGATGGCAAATGTCAAATTTTATAAGTTCAGGAATTTCCTGAATTTCGTTATAGAAGAACTGAAGGAACCAGAAAAGTTCGAAAAATCAACAATCTTTAAATGTCATTTTTAATTTCTTACACTTTAGAAATCTAACAAGAGCAGTTCTGATTGGGGTAGGAATGGTTACTGTTTTTTACGTTGCTGCTAATATATCTTATTTCGCGATGATCCCAAGAGAAGTAGCAATCAACTCACAAGCGATCGCTGTCGTACGTATTAATTTTTGCATTTCCGCAAAAGATTATCAAATTAAGTAGCTTTATTGCTGTTTGAATTTTTTATAAATAGATCCTTTTCGAATTTTTTATTATTATTTTATGATTTCAGAAAATAATGAAATTCTGTTTATTATTTTAATATACGATTAGTATGGTTGGTATGAGGTTTCCCTAATCAACCTTAAACTATGAAGAATTCGTGGATGCATATTATTGAATATATTGATAACCATTTAAATCACGATGTCAGATCAAATGTTTGGTTTGATTACAGAGCGACTGACGGTACATATATTCATATAAGAATATTCAACTCCGTATACAGTCTATTCTACAATAAATCATCAGAAGCAATTTGGCTAAGCATAAGGATAAAATATATTTGGAAAGAATAATAAATGTATATTATTTAATAATATCACTCCAATGATCTTTTTATATCTAAACCAGAATGTAATATAACATAATTTCAAACGTTATAAGACATATGGCCAAAATGAAATATCACACATGTTGAATAGGTCAGAATAAATAATAAACAAAAGTTAGTTTTATTAGTTAAATTAAATTATTTGAAAGACGTTACGTAATATTGCTAAATTAAATATCAATCTATTTTAAATATCACATATATTAAAAATATCTTTTCCATATTTTTGCTACTGTCAATTAAGTTTTATAAATGATACCGGAATTAATCAATTTATTGATTAAAAATAATCAATTATTGATCTAATTTTAAATATCTTGCAAACTTTTCAATATATCAAAAATTATTTTGCTATTAATAAATTCGGTTTTATAAATGATAACGAATTAATCAATTTATAATTTATTTATAATCAATTTATTGAATTTGTGAGTATATCATAAATTTAACTGACCAGGTTCTTACGTGAATTGAATTTTATTAAAATCAAAAGACGATTTCCATGAAACATAAAATAACATATTTTCGAAGTTAATTTTTTTAAATATTGGCATCAGTATATATAAGGTTTGGAGCATAATGATAACGGAATAAAATAAATACGAATATTCTATTGTAGCTTTCTTTATAGACATCGAAAATGTATGCTTTAATTAATTTTTTGTACCATTGTACATTTATATTAAATTATAACAAATAATTTTATTATAATCATATTTTATTTACATAATATATAAAAATTTAAATTGTATTTTTAAAAATTTAAAAATGCATTTTTAATAATTTTAAAAATAGAAATTTGATTTGCATATATCATGCTGCGACATGCTTTAATTTCAAAATTACATTAGCGGGTAATATGGGTGGATTGGACCAAAAAGATAACGGAATAAAAACAGCACGATCTAGTCTTATGATCGTTTAATTATTTTACAACATTTGTTTGTTCTGCCTTAAGGATTAAAAAGGTCTATGTTACGTATATTTTGTGTTCACTTCTATAAGTTGCCGTTGCACCAATTAATCAACTTGATTAATCTTATTACTATTTTATTATTTAAAATAAAATTGAAAGAATAATAAGCTATTAGTCTTAAGTTTTAATAATTATATTTTTTATTAAAAAATGTCTTTTAGATAAGAATAAAACGTTGTTGTTTTACCCTAAGAATAAATCTGCTTTTAGACTGCACTTGGAGAATTATATAGCCCTCTAGGCACAGTAATAGCAGTGCTAGTATCATTATCAGTATTTGGATATTTAAACACAGCACTTTTTACACTCACAAGGTTAGTTAATTCTTAGATCAAATCATCACCAAAGCAAAACGTATAGGGTTGGTTTCAGTGCAGCAAGAAACTATCATATGCCGGTAGCTATGGCCTATGTTACCGTAAACTTTGCCACTCCTTTGGTGTCTGTTTGTGTACTAGTAAGTAAAATTAATTATTGTAAATTATTAATTAATTATTTAAATTTTCTACAATTTAAAATTTATTAAAAATATATTTAGAAATATATAAAAATATATTATATATAGCGATTTTTCGCAATAACAATATATATAGAAATATATCTCGAATTGATATTATAAATGAATCTTTACAGCTAAAAATGTTTATTATTATGTCATGTATTTATATTATCGTTTTTATACAACATGAGTAGCCCCAGTAAGAGTTCACGGGTCGATTATAACGTTTAAATTTCAGTTGAGAGGGTAAAGTAGCGAATTCGTTTGTCTGTAATTATAAATATAAAACGTATTAGAAGCTATTGACAAAACGATGTCAGTCTTGTTTCAGTTAAGCATAAACGTTTCATACGATAAAAAATAATTCTTTTACTATTTCCTTTATAATATAAATAACGCTTTTACTGTCTTGATGTTACTTCAAAACTGTAACGTTAAACCAATTATTGGTACATTTTTATAAAGTCTAATCAATTAAGACTAATTGGTTAATAGAAAGTAAATTGTATTATCTGTCAAGTTTTAGACTAAATAAAGAACCATTATCATCCACTGACACGTTACTTTTTATTTTTCTAAATTTATTTGCTTGTAAATCAAAATTAATTTCAGCAACTTTATACTCTTCTTGAATAATTTATTTATTTATTTATTTCTTTTAGTCCCTATTTACAGTTATTTACATATCAATCGGGAACTTAGAATCAATTATATATATGAACTCATTCTGTGAAACATTTTTCTATTTGGTGACTACGTTAGCATTTTTCTGGTTAAGATGGAAGAAACCTGATGCTCCGCGAGTTTATAAGGTACCAATTTTGTTAATCTACATATTAATTACTGCAAAGTAAGTAAATTTAAAGATAAGAATTTGTTAAGGACTTTATTGAACCAGAAATGTGACGTAGTGTCAAAATTGTGTAACTAAGATAGGTGTAAATTATTAAAATTTATTTTTATTCGGTACATTTCTAAATATTTTATTGTCTATTATCAATTACATTTACACTTTTAATATCAATGTGATAAATTCGCTAAGAGAACGTAAAATTTAAAAAATTAAAGATTTTGATTATAAATGAAATTTTAAAGTTAATAAATTTGAAAGCCATAGTATTATGAAAATTATTGTATATGTAAATAATAAGGAACAAAGAAGAAAATATTTCCCTTTATTAAAAAGTACAAATATTTTGATAGCTCCTGTTATCATTACCAAGATTAAAATTAAAATGAATTTTATTTTTATAAATTAAATTAAAAGTTAATAAATTTAAAAGCTATAGAATTATGATAATTATTGTATATAAATAATATATAATATTATATTCCTACAATTTAGTAATATAATAATAAAAACATTTAATCAAAAATATAATATGAAAAGATTGGGTATTATCTACCTGTAGATCGTGAAATGATCTAAAATAGTTTTAGTCGTCGTAAACAAAATACGCTTAATAAAGAGTATATAATATTATATTCCTACAATTTAGTAATATAATAATAAAAACATTTAATCATAAATATAATATGAAAAGATTGGGTATTATCTACCTGTAGATCGTGAAATGATCCAAAATAGTTTTAGTCATCGTAAAAGAAATACGCTTAATAAATAATACATAATATTATATTACTACAATTTAGTAATATAATAATAAAAACATTTAATCATAAATATAATATGGAAATTTATAATCTAAAAATTTCTACCAATATATCTTGAAATGATCCAAAATAGTTTCATTCATCGTAAAAGAAATACGTCAATAAATAATTTATAATATTATATCACTTTACATTACATTTATATTACAATTTAGTAATATAATAAACAATATAAACACTTAACCATAAATATAATATGAAAAGATTAGTTGTTATCTATCAATATATCTTGAAATGATCCAAAATAGTTTTATTCATCGTTAAAGAAATACGAGAAATATTTTACTTTTTCAACCTATCGTATCATAATTGCTATTATCCGTTATGTTGACTAATTATTATAATTCAAAATCAAATATAAAACTGAAAATTTTGCTAGTCGTTTCAAAAATTCATTTTAATTTTAGACATTCATAGGGTTTCCTATTATATTCTTTTTCGGAATGTTATTTATTACAATAATGTCATTAATAAGAGAACCGGAAGCTTGCTTCGGAGGATTAGCTCTCATCTTAGGTGGTAGTATATTTTACTTTGTTTTTTGCTATATGGTAAAACCACCAACTCTGCAGGATGTTATTGGTATGTATAAAATCACAATTTTGAACATGATTTTGTGTCATGATTCTATTTTCAGATAAGATTATGATTGCAATCCAGAAAGTATCGTATTCTACCGTCCAATTGAACTAGAATGAGTTTTGTTTATTTTATTACTTTTGGAAAATATTATAGCTTGAAATAATTCATTTATTTACTAACTCTTACTCTCCGTGGACATATTGCAATTATTATGTAATAATAAAGTTAATAACAAAAAATTGAATGAAAAAATTTCCATTCTAAGCGAATGAAAAAATTAAGGATTCGGGCCAGATATTAAGAAATGTAAATTTCTCAGTAATTAATAATTTAATAACTAATAATAAATAAATAAATAATTAATAAATTATTATTACCAAAAAGTAATATTTACAAGTTAGGTTACCCTCAAATGGGCCCGATAGGTCATAACAATGTGAATTTGTTTTGTGGTGTGTTACGGCATGTTAATTTCTCAGTAATTAATAACTTTTTTATTATTAATTATTATTATCAAAAAGTAATATTTACAAGTTAAGTTACCCTCAAATGGGCCAGATAGGTCATAACAATGTGGATCTGTTTTGTGGTGTGTTACGACGTACTGATATCACGCACATGGATGCTGATTTGGCTAGGCTGATGCCGATTTTGCATCGTAAATTGCAGATGCACTCTTCATAGCGCATGTGAAATTTGAAGGCCTTCTTTTTTGCCATATGTTTAAGTACCTGGTCGGTTTGACCATCTATTCCTCCATTAGCTGCAAAAATCAACGGATTGAAGCTTGCTCTTTAAAAACGCTCAATTCGTTCATCATACTTTGCGTACTTTCTCTGTGCGTGGTACATAAAGTGTGAATTAGGGTTGCCAAGAGAATACGAAGGAGCTAGATGGTTGAATATACATACATCCATTAAGGATCGCTCCGTTCGATTTCCAAATAACCCATAACATTCAATGTCTAGTCGTGCTCCTTGTTCCTTAGACGTCGTTGATCTTTCAAACGCTACACTCGGAAATATTACGGTAAGCACAGGCTCTCGAGCAGCAGTGAGAGATAAAATATTTAGCTCAGCTGTGATCAAATCACATATGGTATTATGACGAATTGATGGTAATCCACTTACTTGACAAGAATGTGCATGTGAAATTTCAAATTTGGAATTGCAAAGACACGTTGATGGTGCATTTGGAGGTGACCAACCATATCTTGCTGCTACAGCATCATGAAATTCTTTTTTAGACAAGGCGTGATGACGATGTTCGAATGCTCTAACGGACAACCATGATAACGCTCCCTTCATGCTTGCGTACAACATTTTATGGTATGCCTCTTTATTATGAAATTTTAATGCGTGTGCTTGCTTTTGAAAATCGATGTCACGCTCTTTTGATATCTCTAAAGCTTTCTCCTGTTGTTTTGCCTTGATTTGAGTTACAGGAATATTTTCAGAAAGGATACTGCATAAACGAATCGAATACTTTAGGTTTAGTTCAGGTCGTGTATCCGGCAGCAAAATTCCAAGTCCACCATAACGTAGAAGATGTAACTGAATAATGTCAATGTGGGACTGAAGGAGTCGAATGCCAATCATGGACGTAATCACTTCATTGACAATGAAATTCGACAGCTGTTTAAATTGAGCTGTTTAAATCTAACGTAATTAATAATTGATTGAATTATTAATAATTGGTTTGGATTTTGCTAAAGTGTAAATCTACCTAATGAATGGTAGATCAAGAAATTTATCACGTCAACATATGTATGCTTAAACATATTCTATTGGAAATTTGTGGAACGATTAAATTAAATGCTAAAACGAAGATAATATAAATTTGATATATTTAATTGTGCTAATGGAACTTGTGGTGTATTCAATGTTTTAAAGATTATCTTATTTGTAAGTTTAACTTGCAATGATCGTTGATAAAATTAAAAATTCCCCACTCATTTCATCCTAATCTGAGTTGAATTACTAAGCCACTGCGGCTCCACGACACTGATCAAAATAATATTAACGAAATATAATAAATACTAAACTCATAATCTTCTTCCATTTTGATTATATAGTTTTATTGGAACAAAGAAGGAAATAGTTTTCTTTTATTTAAAAAAAGTCAATATTTCTATAGCTCCTGCTATTGACATATTGAAGGATTAAACTTCTTATATCATCAGGATTGCAAATTTTTTTATTGTAATCCTGATGATGATAGCAGGAGCTATAGAAATATTGAATTTTTGCAAATAACGGAAAATTATGTTCTCCTTTTTTCAGTAAAACTATATTAACGAAATGAGTTCACCGACCCAGTTTACTGGCCTGTTCTTATAAATATCACTCTGCTCATGGTTTGTTGTAATTATTTGAAGACATATAGATTTAAAATGTTGAATACGAAACTCGCATGCATACGAACTAGACTGGCCGTGAAATAGAATTTTGCATTTGTATAGAAGCTAACCACAAATAGACACTTCGTTGAATAAGATCTTTCTGTGCCCTTATAAAGTTCGTCATTAGTTTTTTAAGATGGCACTCATCTAGGTGTATTCTCAAATATCGCGTCATATGTAGTTTTATTCGATCAAGTAAATACTTACAAAGTGAGCGATC
The DNA here is from genome assembly GCA_012934845.2 of Pomphorhynchus laevis. Lineage (NCBI taxonomy): Eukaryota > Metazoa > Acanthocephala > Palaeacanthocephala > Echinorhynchida > Pomphorhynchidae > Pomphorhynchus > Pomphorhynchus laevis. The sequence goes on along the minus strand of WNNJ02001293.1, from coordinate 129,204 downwards.
AAGTAAATACTCACAAAGTGAGCACTCTCCCGGAAGTTATGAAACCTAGGAAGAACGTATCTTATATAAAAATCCGCATATTAACTTGATATATACTCATGAATATATCTTTCTGCTTGAAATATGCAGAAATAAGAATTCACATCCTCAGAAATAGTAGTGGTGACTAAAAGTTTGATTTAAAAATGACGCTTGAAATATCATATAAAGATATGACTTGTTATGCCCGACTTACTTTATGATCCTACAATTGAGTGATTGTCTGCTTTAGACACTTGAGCAGATGATTTTGCAGAATAACTCTTAGCAATGGTATGCTCTGAATTAAAAAAATTTGTTCAACATCACTCGATCACAACTGTATATTAATAAGTTTACAGCATAATTATCGAATAACTAAATAAACAACACGACATGTTATCGCTTCTTGTTATTTAATAGACTTATCAACTGCTATTTATAATTGAAATTATAATTATTAATTCAGTTATAACATTTTATGAGGCGAATACTTTTAAAATCAATAATTATTAATCCAAATTATGGATCTAATTTGTCGGAAACCGATTTACTATTATGATGTATAATGCTTACTAAATTTGGCACTAATTTCTGTAACCTTGTGCAAGCTCTCGCTGATTTTACAAATTCGCATCGCGACAGAGTTTATAAACACTGGATCACTCGAATTCCAACGAAAGATTCACATACGGCGATTTACTCGCCATTACAGTATTTTCGATGACATTCCTACATGATAAGTCAGGCCGTACCTAACGTGATACAACGTTGGTTCGCTGACAACTTAAACCTTGTTGATGCGTTACAGAATTGACAAGAGTATAATAAATTCTGATGCTAAAAACGGCGTGTGATTATTGTGGTAAATGTAACTGAATAGGTTTTTATTCAACGTCTTATTTTATTCAACGAAGCAGCTATTTTATTCAGTCTTTTATTCAACGAAACAACCTCTCAGAGAATGAGTACGTATCAAGTCTCGCTTCAAAACGAGTGCACCGCTATTTCAATGGTACCTATTAATGATGATGCAGTACATAATAGCAACAAGCGACTAAAAGCGTCCATAATGTGTATCTTAATAACACCGATTTATCCACACATCCTTCACTGCGGGGCCAACCGGGTCATACATCATTAATTCTGCCACGATTATCTTAACCAGATCATCCATCAGTTGCCTGGGCCTTCTCACTTGTCAACCATTGCACTCAAAGGCCGACTCAATTCTTCACTCACTTCACGAATTCAATCTCGATATCCTCTGCCTCACTGACATATGTCATCGAAATTATGATGATATTGCCATTCGTCGTCTACGCCTTAATGACTACTATGTCACTCACCTTACTCGACCTATTTGTAACTCAAACCACGAACCTTTAGTTCGCATAGTGGCCTAATCATTTTGACAAAGTCTTCTATCACTGTTAGCGCTATTAGCTCCTCCTATCTTTCAGTCATCACCTTCGAACTACTCCGTTGTGTCATCTCACTTTCAACACTCTCGTTCTACTTATCTTTAATTTACCGCCAAGGATCCGATATACCATTCTCTATATTCTTGGAAGAACTCTCTAACCTTTTATCACATATCTCCGCACTAACTATTCTCACGTTTGTAATCGGTGATTTTAATGTCCGTATAGATCATATCTACCTTTCAAATCCCCGTAAATTGGCATCCATATTTCACACTTCCGAGTATTCAATCTATCCTTCGGAATCTACTCATCAATTGGGTGGCTTATAGACATGTTTTCATACCCCAAATCCTTTCAGCATCGCTACTCTTGTATTGTCAATGGCCCAGGAAGTGATGACTACATGGTCTCAATAAGAATTAATATAGATAAGGTCGACAAATCTCATAGAGTCGTCATTTTTCGCCCATGGTCTTCTTTACAGCTTGCACATTTAACTTCTGAACTAGATTCTTCAAAACTAGCCACTGGCCTGTCCTCACTTCCACTGATGTACTTGCCAACAATTAGTACTCCCAAGTTTCCTCCATCCTCGATTACATTCTTAAACTCCGGACATTATTATCATCACGTAAACACTCTGCTCCTTGGTTTGACAGTGAATGTCACACATGCAAGCATGATTTCCGTTTCCTATATAGGACGTGTAAACATTTTATGTATCGCATCACTGTTACCATATTTCCGTCCATTCATGGTTAATTGCTCAACAAACGTCGTCATTATCGTTCGCTTCATCAGACTTAAGCTACACTCTTGGAATAATCAACTATCATCTGTGACTACTTATCGGTCGCGCTGGAAGGTATTAAATCGACTACTTCCGCGTGTCTCTTTTTGGTCCGTTTGCTCAATCGATCCTTCAATATTTGCTAGTTATCTCAGATAAAAAATTTGCAATTCAACAAACCTTCTACCTCAACATCAAGCTGCATGTCGTAAGAACAGCTCCACTGAAACTGCTTGTCACCAGGTAATCAGTGATCTTCTCTTATCTCGCAATCAACAGTTAACTTCCCTGGTCATTTCGCTTGATTTGTCGTCGGCTTTTGACATTGTAGATCACTCCATTCTCCTTCACATCTTTCGACATCGTTATGACGTCACCATCTCTACTCTTAAATGGTTCTCGTCATATCTTACTGGCCGCTCTGCCACTGTATCATCCGACAATGCAGTTAAAGCGTCTTTGGCTATAGCTCGTTGTGTATCCCAAGGTTATGCAGTCGGCCCTATCTTGTTCTCCCTTCTCTTTGTATATCTCGGTCCACTTTCCTTAGCATTCAAATGTTATGTCAAGCAATATGTAGATGACATCCTTATCTATTCGTCCACACCTAATTCATCCTTAACAACTCTCCTCGCCTCGAATTCATCATGCCTAGAATCCTTATATCATTAACTTTCAGCCATTAGAATGGTGGCAAATCCCGCGAAATCTGATGTTCTTTGGATTCACCCTTCCCGCCTACACATTCAATCTTATCATGATCTCTTTTTCAATGGCAATCGCCTTCGTTGCGTGGCTTAGCTAACATTTTTCGGAGTAATTATAGACTCATCTCTCTGGTTCTAATCATTTATACGAAAAAAGGTTCGTTCCTGTCATCCTATTCTCCGTGACATTCGTAGCATTCGAAAAACCACCAATATTTAAATCTCAAACACTCCAATGTCCTCCCTCCTGCTACCTCGTCTTTATTATTGCATCTTACTTTTCTCAAGCTCCCCATCTTGTGCTACTGCCCCCTATGTATCGCTTTATTCGCACTGCAGCACAATACTTAGTTGACGCCGGCGTTTTGATATTATCTTCTATGAACTTACCAACCTTCATTGGCTCAATGTACAGAATCGAGTTTTATATTACTCTGCCGTTCTCGTTTCTCGTTAACTTAATCACCGCCCTCAGTATTTTCACCTAAATATGCACGATGCTGAACATTTGTCCTCGAGAGCACTTCGTTCAAACAATTAGTTTCTGCTACACATTCCTCGTCATCGGATGAATTTTGGCCTGCTTCCTCTCTCATTTCTATGTCTCTTATTTGGAAAACTCTTACCACTAAACTTAGTTGCCAGCCTAATCTCACTACCTTTAAATCCATGCTTTGCACCTTTCTACTGAGTAACCAGGCCCTGAGGATAAGCCAGCAATGAGATCCGAATTTTTCATAGCTCCAACATTGGCTACTTTGCATGGACTTAATTCAGTTACATCATTCTTTTAATTTTTTTGTTTATTCCAGTGGACTTATAAGCGGTCTTTTTGCATGATCCATTAATAAATCTATATATCTATATATTTTAAAATAGAAAAATATCAATTAAATATAACATTCTTATGAGCTCAACTTATTATGTTAATCACAATATCAAGCAGGAATCCTCCTTACTCGTTGGGATTGCAGAGTACTTATTCAGTTGAATATCCTGGTATCCTGGTTTATACTGAAGAACTTCCTCGATATCGTTGTCATGTAATATCGCCGGTTCCATTCTATCATTATGATCGGTTGATGTTACTTCCTTTTCTAACTCGTTTGTAATCATATTCATTAAATGGATAGACATCAATTAGTTTTCACACTTCTCTATTTTTGTCTTGGACAATGTGTTGTGTAGACACTGTGAACTCGTCCCGTCTCATCACGTATACTTTAGTAGGGTAGATTCGCATCAAGCAGTTCGACCTGATCTACAGTATTCTCATATTTCGAGAGACTAATTAATCCCTTAAATAGCATGTAATTAGTACCAATAAGACAACTGAGTAGACAAGGGTTTTTATAGTAATTTCTTCCCAATTTTGATAGACTAGATTTTTCAATTTCAAGTGCCAACAAAATACTCTTCCACAGTGATCCATTCAATCTATCACATTGTGAGTTCCCTTGTAGCCTGAAGAGTAATTTGCCTTGAAGAGATACCGTAACCAATCAGCAAAATTTTCAAATCGCGAGAGAAAAGGGGCGCTACGATTCGAATGAATGTAATTCAGATATCGACAAAACGAAATTATTCCCCGTAAGCTGTTTAGTAGATGTGTCATGGAGGACACTATCAAAGGGATATCTAATGTGCTCATCGATTACAGTGAACAGGTATGTCGCGACGGTTGATGATCGCGGAAGTCCTTTAAAATCAACTGATATGCGTTGCATGGGCAACGTCGACTTTATTATATGAAGATCAACTAGAGGTTTGTAAAAGAGTAATTTGATACGAAAGCAAATTTGGCACTGACGTAATATCTCGTACATCACTTACCGACAAAGGCAAATTTTGATTTCGTACAAAATGTAACATCCGTGTTACCCATGGGGTAACATCTGTGTTACCCCTTAATGTAACAATTTTCCGTAAAATCCATGCAGATTATTAAGATGATTTAGTGTTTCGCACACGTCGCGAGACATAGCGTCAACGGATTTATTGCAGCTCTCGAACGACCACGTATCTCGTATTAAAAAATTGCAAAATTCATTAGCCATCTTGCGACTTTGTCATTTTAAACCTTTCTGTGATGATTGTGAAAGTCGCGGAGCCAAGTAATACTTCCAATATCGTAGTGTTTCTATTATTGCATTCGCTTTTTGTTCTTAAATGTGATGCCGTATCAAGACGGCATCACATTATAGAAGAACTAATTACCTTGGCTTTTAAATTTTAACTGCTGACGTGCCTATTATTTCAAAACAAGACCAGGATCCACCAAATTTGATTGTGAATTTTTCGATTTTCTTTAAGTTAATGGTAAACCCAAAATAGCGTCGGCGCATAGATGTGATAGAATAAATGACATTTTAGTATTTTTATTGTCGATTTCCAAATTTACTAGGCACTTGACACTTTTTAGTTTTTGAACTAAATATACTTGTATATCTATTCAATGTATTTTAAGACCTAAATACTTTGAACTATTATTATCCAAGAAGTTCAGAGAGCTGCCTAAGTCGACCAATGCTTCAACACTCAGATTCAGAATATATATCGGAACCTTTAGCTGAAAACTTGAATTCATAATGAGGGAGGAAATTAACACGGATGATGATACTTTATCTCGTTTAGAAGAAATACAGACACGGCCGAGGTAGCCCTGTTCACTGAATTTATGGCCATTTGTGACCATTCTGACAGGGCAATTTATTCGTTGATGTTTTTTCCTCCACAGTTACATGCTGTTTCGATTCGGAGTAACAATCATCTGATTGACATCTGATTGTTGCAACCAAAAGCATAAACGAATCCCTGATGTACACATCCTAAACTCATCAGCGGTTGCGTTTACATTTTAATCATTCGAATTAACTTCTTTCATCAGTATATCATAATAAAATGTGTTTATTTATGAATCATTTAAAATGTGTTATCATCAGGATTACAATAAAATGTTTCACAATTTAAAATTCATGCTTTTTTTATTTTATATATAAAATATAAAATGATGGTTAATACAGGAACGAAACATTTTATTATAATCCTGATGATGATAGCAGGAGCTATCGAAATATAGAATTGTTTTATCAAATAAAGGATAATTTCTGCTTCTTTGTTCGTGTAATAACTATTTAATTATAATGATTTAAATATAAACACAACATATGAATTAATAAACACAACATATTAATTTTATTGAGATAAGTTTTAATGCAGATTTTAAAGCAATAATATAGGTTTTATTGGATTTTTATGTAATTTTGCATTCAAATATAATACGAATATAGTTTTATTATCTAATTCAACCTTTATACCCTTTTTATCCATTATAGAACAGTGACTTGTAATAATTGTTTCTAAACTAAAATCACTTATATCTGCATATCTTTATATTCTTCATATCTACAAAATAGTTGATTACACTACAATCTCAACTGCAAATTAATGAAATTAGAAATATTAAAGTACGTACTGCCTTCTAAAAATAACTGTTGTTAAAAAAATGATGATTTAATTATTTCATTATAATTATTAATTATTAATTATTAATGAATTATTAATTATTAATTTTATTTATTTAAATAATTATATTCGTAATAATAATTCATTCACGATAAAAGTTACATTAACGATAACAATATCAGAGTCAGTATGTCTGAGAGGAGAACGCTCATTAAGTGAAGTTTCTAAATTACATGATTTTGTTTGAATTGTAAATTATAAATTATGATTATGGACATTAATCATCTTGAATAATGAAACGCGTGCTTTCGTTACGAAAAAACTAGAGTTTTACAGATGTAAGTTACGGCTGATGATATGTAACGAATCGTTCCTCTACAATACGATACTTCGTTTGAAAAAGGCAATAAATAAAACTGATAAAATGATAATTAAATATTAATTAATTTATTTATATAAATCTATTTCAGACGATTAAATACCAACAATTTTGGTATTTCAAAAAAACTATAGATATCTTGACACATCTACTGTAGTCGATAGATAATTGTAGCCGTAAATGTCCAATAAAGCTAAACAAATACAGAATACGCAAAAATGTAACAAAATTGTGCATGTAATTGCATATCATGAAATATCCTTAAAACAGTAAGTTTATCACGACTTACTTGTTATATTGGTATAATTTCGATACGTTTGTTGTCCTCAGTAATTAATGGAAAAGTAACAGAAAATAATGGAATTTCATATTTGGTCGTCGCCTCAGTTTGCATGAAAAAGGAAAATTCCATTAAATTTTTACTGGATTAGTGCTGCTAACAAAGCTACACTACGTTTTTAATATTCGTCTTTTTACCAATTGTAATTCATTTCGCGTTCAATACTTGTATATCCTAAAAATAGATATAATCATTACGAAGAAATTGTGGAAACGGTTTCCCTTTTAGACTTCTATTTAATTTCGATTTAGTTTCTCTAAAATGATAACTAAGAAGACATGTTCACCCATTACTGAGATGACATTCCATTGCTCAACCAACAATAATTATCTTTTGATTACGACATATCTTGTATTATGTACACACAATGTTCTCTGTGCATATCGAATAAGTTACGGCATTTATTCCCTCTTTCGATCAATATATGTGGTAGATAAATATATTATTTAGGTTTCTGAGCGACTTGCCTTTCTCGCAACATTTACAGTTAGTAGTAAATCACAGTTAATTCCAATGCAGAAAAATATAAGAGAAGTGTAGATAAAATCAGTGTTTTGCGTATCACACGTTATATTTGTATAACGATCGTTCAAATGTCTTTCTGAAACACAAAGTCAACTAAGTGTTCAATATCTTTGGCTATTGAGGTGATCATTACTTACATATTAGTGTATTAAACCGTGTATGCATTGAGATAGTGGTGACATGTTAATAAAAATACTAACAAAATGATAATTGGCAAAGATAATGGGATGTACAAAGTCAAAAGTACTGGACAGTGAAGCAGGCATTCGACAGCGTACTTTTTCCACAAGCAACGATTTGAGAATTATTCAAGAAGAAAACGTTTCCTACAAGGAAATAAAGTTGCCCAACTCCGCTCCGATTACAAGTACATTACTAGTAAAAACGGATGACGATTTGATATGCAGGGATGCTGTAGAGAACCCAGATGGCGATCAATGCTGCGCAGACACCAAGGGAGTTGAATCCGATAGTAAATATAGCAATACAAAACACTTCTTTCCTAATTATAGATATGTAGATTATGCGAAGAGAAACAGAAACACTATGGTTGAATTTGAAGAAGAAAAATGCAAAGAAAATTTAAGAGGCTTGACGTTTACCGATGCTAATCGACTCGCTAGAACGATGTTTTTTGATGACCTGTATCTACAATACATACCTGAAATACGTGCAGACACAAATGGGATGTTTAAAGTTAACAAAATCATCTATAAGTCGTGCACCGAGATTCCAAATATCCCGAAACAAAACGAAAATAACGAATCTTCAATTCAAATTAAAGATTCATTATATTCAACAAAATTAACACCATACAAGCAGAAAAATACAAGAAGGGGTATGGTTTTGTTTTGCTGAATTTATTGTTTGTAAGAATAGGTATTAATTAATATTCATTATTTACTAATATTGCACAATGGATAATATGTAATTTTAAAATAATTAAAATAAATATTAGTATTGCTTATCGACAACAATTTTATATTTATCAATTTAAATTGGAATGTAATCCAATTTTATTGTAATCTTGTTAAATAATTATATTAAATTAATAATGTTAATATTATAATGCATATATTATATAATTTGAAACGGAATGAGACATTCTGGGGGGAATAATTATTTTTGTATCTAAATGCCATTCCCAGAAAAAAGAAATTGAATATTTCTTCGATATTTCGTTCGCTAACCGCGGACATTATCAAGAAGTATCTGAAACAATAAAACAAGTTAAGTTACAATGTATGAAAAACAAAATCATTTTGGACATTCAAATTTGGTTCTAGGATTTTTATAGCGACAGCCTCCATAACTAATCGGCGTTTTAAGTTAGGCTCGGAAATCAAAACTGACACATTGTCAAAGTCGATGCCATGCCCAGTTTGAGATGTAAATATTCTCAAGACTTTGCTTAATTCGGCGTTTAGATAAACTTCTTTGTTACAGATTCGATACGCTCTTAAACAGAAGCCACGAAACACACCTAGTTTTGTTGATGCTGAATGACTGCTGTCCCAAGGAATATACAAGCTAGTTTCTGTGGCTTTTCTGAATACTTTAGTGACGGAGACATTAGTGGTCAAAACTTCGCAATCTAGGAATGGTAAAAACTCGTTAGAAGGCCAGGTAATTGTCACTTCTATTCGAGGATTCAATGAATTGAAAATTCTAACGAAATCATCTGCTTTATCACGACTTTCTGACCAAATAACAAATATATTATCGATGTAACGATAAAATGCGATAGGTCGTATATCACAACGGCTTATAGCCTCTTCCTCTAGCTTTTGCATGTACAGGTCAGCCAAGGCGGGGCCGATTGGTGATCCCATAGCTACACCAAAAAGTTGTTTATATATAATGCTATCAAAGGAAAAATTTGTTGTACATGATAATATCCTTCTTAATAATGTCCGCGGTTAGCGAACGAAATATTGAAGAAATATTCAATTTCTTTTTTCTGGGAATGGCATTTAGATACATATATTATATAATCCAAATATAATATTTACATCAATTAGCTTTTAAAGTATAAATATACAAAATAGTCGATGTATATTAATCAACCTCATTGTAAAAGACGGTGAAATATATTAACGCGAAGGTGTTACTCAGGATGACTTTCTCTTAATGGTAACGTTTGGAATGAGTGAATTGTCATTTGAACAATTTTTAGAATTGAATGCTAACGATCAAATCAGGTAGCTGAGTCTACGTATATTAAATTATTTATAAATTAAACATAATGATAAATAAAAGTAAAATAATTAAATAATAAATAATTATAAATAATTATAAATAATTTTATAATTTTATATAAGATTTCATATAACATATAACATATTGATTTTATACAATATATATTTATATCAAGTTAAAATAAAAAATTGAAATTTAAAATCAAAGCCAATTTTTATAAATTGACTAATAAATAATAGCGGATGTATCAGTATAAAGATGGGAGGTCATCAGGAGGAACTGCTATGTAATCAGGTTTCAGCTCGTATTACTATACTCAACATAACAGGGGCCAAATACATGCTAATGAAGTATTTTTCTGATGAAATTTGATTATCATGTATCTTATTCTAATACAAAGTAAATTATTTATCATATACCCATAAACATTTTCCGTTTAAGAGTTTAAATTTATTTTTTATAATATTGTATTGATTTATCTATTTAGCTATCTTCTGTTAGATTGTATTTTTATAGTCACTAGTTTAAAATATGTATCTATTAAATTATTTAAATGATTTTGACGAAAGTCGATATCATTACATATTATGGCTATTCTTAAAATTTCATTATTTAATGTATTATATTTAATAATATAATTATTATAATTATTTATATTGTATGCATTAATGCTCATGCAAAAATGTTTTTTGTACATTTAAATATCTTTATGATATAAATAAATAATAGTTTTAATTAATGTTAATTTAGTTTTCATATCTAGATATATACATTCTTTATCCTTAATATTAGTTTTATTAAGAATAAGACTAGATGGTTAAATTTGTTGTCTTATTGAATATAAATTATTAGAGTTAAATACACATGTATTATCAATATATCGAAACATATATTTCATATATTTATATAATTTAGATTTATTTTTTAAACCGGTTTATGGCAGAACGCTAAATGGTAAAATTTAAAAAATATTTGGTATATAAACACTATTTTGTGTTATTTTATGTTTTTTCAATAGACTCTTACTAATGAAAACAAATAGAACTAAAATGATTTTTTAGTTTTTTTTATTTCTTTTGTTTTTTATTTTTTATTATTTTTGTCTTTTATTTTTCTTACTTATAAATTCTTACTTATGAAAATGTGTGGTAATTTGCTTGTAAGTAAAGTGTTAACGCTTGATTAGGTTTTGTATTTTTAATGAACGCACATAGTATAATTAGACTATTCGAGCATTTCGTTAAGTCTTTAAAACAGAGTATTACGACGATATTGTGATGTTCTACTTTTGATAAAAATGAGAAGTAAGAAAATTGAGATGATCCATTAAACTGTTAAATAATTCGAAAACAACAAAGACTGATGATACATTGAACCTAGTAAATAATGTTAAAACAATAACGTTAGTTAATATAAAATGAAGTGGGATGAAGCTGTAAACCGATCAATAATTTTAATAAAACAGTCAGTTAACTTTCAATAAAACATATAAAGAGATGTTATACAGTATAACTGGTAGATATTTTCAAAACAACTTGTTTTCGTTTCTTCTTTTCGCCGATTGGCTGCATATGACATGCAGACTTAGAGACAAGCATCTTAGTGTGCGAGAGCGACTAAGCTGTAGTAACTTATTCTTGCTGCATATATTCTTGCTACATCATTATATTGTATTCTTGCTACATCATTATATTGTATTTGATAAATATCTTAATGTCTTAAAAATGAGTTCGGGAAGCATATTTTAGCACATCTAATATTACACATAGGGGGTATCTATAACCTCATCAATAAACAGAACCACTTAACTGAATCATCTATTAAAATAATTTTTAAAACCCAGTATTTCATATGAACCTATTAACTTTAATTGTTTTAAACTTAACAAAAGTGAAGCAAGTTTCTCTAATTATAGTTATTTTAAAGTATCTTCAATTTAGCTTCGTTTCAAAATGGATATATTGATAAATATATAGACGAATTAGCTTGGAAAACATCTTATGATATTCTAATGGAACACAAGCTTAAACATATTACGACAGCGAGAACTCCTAAGAATTCGCGTGAATTTGTAAATTAATTAAGTGGTTAATGCTTTTATTAAAAATTTTATTTTTTTTCTTTTTTCTTTTTGTATACACATTTACACTTGTATTTTGAGTATTCAAACAATAGTTTCGTTTATCTTTTATATAATAAACAAATTTTGTATTTACCAATTTATATTTTAATTTATAAAATATTAATATTTTATATTTATTTTTATATGAATGTAATTGTAAAAACGTTCATTGGATTAAATCTGATGTATACATTTTATCAAAAATGCAATTTTATTGAACTGGTTTTGATAAAAATATTTTTTATTGTATATAATTATTAATATTATATCGTCAACATTTTATCAAAAATGCAATTTTATTGAACTGGTTTTGATAAAAATATTTTTTATTGTATATAATTATTAATATTATATCGTCAACTATTATTAATATTATTAATTAATATAAATTAATAAATAATATATTATTATATTATTTACATAAAAATATTATTGAAATTTGCACAGCTAATTAGTACACATTTCTAAAATATATTATTACAGTAACACATTTTGATTATATTTGCCTTCGTACTTGATGGCAGTAGCTAGCAAATGTAAAAATAAACTCTTAAAGGATGTTAGTTTGTATGGTGTTGTTGTGAAATTACTTTGAATCCGCAAATAACTTTGACGAACGAAACAGTGCACGTCGGAGCTTCAAAGGGATTGGTAAGTAACTTTAAAAAAACAACTATGGGGGATGGTGGTCTAATGAATTTTGCTTACGAATCGTTCTTGAAGATATGGCCAACGCTGGCTGAACAGTCGTCAGGGGGATACTGTTGATGATCGAGAGGATATTTCTGAACGCTTGGAACACTCTCTTAATCATTTCTTGTTGGGTTTTCTTAATTCGAAGGGTATTTTGCGTTTTTACATTGACCATGTCGAAGTCAACTTCCAGGAATTCATAGGTTACGATTGTGATGAAGTATTTATCGAGGGCAGTGATGGTACTGTATATGTTCATGGAGAAATCAACGTGGGATCTATCGACGATGCAGATGAAGGATCTAAAGACTTGTCTGATAACAGAATCGAAACCGAAAGAGAGTGTGATGATGCTCTTATTGATTGCAGAACTGGAAACGACAGTGATGAGGATTGTGAGGATAGCTGGGCTTATAGTTCAGAGGTTGACACTGTAGATTCATTTAATATTGTTAGAGTAATTGATGCTCTATCAGATAACAGGAGCAATGACTGCAATGGATATGGGAATGACTTCCTTGGAACTATAGCGCTGATGGAAAACGTGGGACCTATCGACGATGTCGATGAACGATCTGAAGACTTGTCTGATAACAGAGTCGGAACCGAAAGAGAGTGTGATGATGCTCTTATTGATAGAAGAACTGGAAACGACAGTGATAAGGATTGTGAAGACACCTGGGCTTATAGTTCAGAGGTTGACACTGTAGATACCTTTAATATTGTCGGTGTAATTGATGTTCTATCAGATAACAGAAGCAATGACTGCAACGGTTATGGGAATGACTACCTTGCGACTATAACGCTGATGGAGGACAACAACGATTCGGGAAATCACCACTGCTGTACTAAAGTAGGGCCTGACTAAAGTCAGGCTCTACTAAAGTAGAGCCTGACTTTTATTTATCATAAATTATTTATCATATACGTAAATTATTTATCATTTACCCATAAACATTTTCCGTTTAAGAGTTTAAATTTATTTTTTATAATATTGTATTGATTTATCTATTTAGCTATCTTCTGTTAGATTGTATTTTTATAGTCACTAGTTTAAAATATGTATCTATTAAATTATTTAAATGATTTTGACGAAAGTCGATATCATTACATATTATGGCTATTCTTAAAATTTCATTATTTAATGTATTATATTTAATAATATAATTATTATAATTATTTATATTGTATGCATTAATGCTCATGCAAAAATGTTTTTTGTACATTTAAATATCTTTATGATATAAATAAATAATAGTTTTAATTAATGTTAATTTAGTTTTCATATCTAGATATATACATTCTTTATCCTTAATATTAGTTTTATTAAGAATAAGACTAGATGATTAAATTTGTTGTCTTATTGAATATAAATTATTAGAGTTAAATACACATGTATTATCAATATATCGAAACATATATTTCATATATTTATATAATTTAGATTTATTTTTTAAACCGGTTTTGAACAAATTCATATTCTATAAAGCTTAAAAAAAGTCAGCTATAATTGGGCTACTATTACCTCCCATTGGGAAATTTCTTATTTGTCTAAATATAGATGTCCCTACTTTTGAATAATTTTGATTTATCAAAATATTTAAAGATTCTAATAGTTCAATTTTACACAGATTAATATTTGCTTGATGATGGAAAGTTCGTGGGAGCCATTGATTTGACGTTTGCCTGACTTGAAAGAATACGACGTAGAGCCTGACTTGAAAGAGAATAATGTAACTGAGCACAAAGTTACATGCAACCTTGAAAGAATACGATTTCAAACGAATAGGGACGGAAAGATTATACTGAAGCTTTTGGAAAGCGCGTTCTTGATAAAGATACATTAGTTTTATTTGATAGCAGAGTAATTCGTCTATCTGTCCAAACTGTTACTCACTCTTTCTATAGTGGGAATGTAAATTCTTAAATCAGTACCTAAACAGGCACGTAGTGGAATGGACATACCACTACGTGTCCGTTTCAGACAACCATTTTATCTTGTATGAAACAAATAAAACATTTTATCAACTCCAAGTCACGATACAAACAATTTTCCAGAGGGAAAATACGTTTCTAAGGTAACTTTTGTCAACGATCATCTCAAGCAAATTAGTGTTTGTTCTCAACAGGATGAGGGGGCCTTCCCCCCATCCCGAAGCTAAAAAACTTAATTGTAATTAAACTGTCCCATCAACAAGAGCGTCATAAGCTCTTTTCAATATTTTTGAGAGGATTTGTTAAAGACTTTCCCAACAGGATTATATTTAATTCGGTCAAAATGTACGACTCATCAATAAAATTTTTTTCACTATTATTGAATTAGCATCTGATTATGTCAGTATTTTTAATCGGAATTTTAAAGATCTTGGGATTATTAAACACAAACATATCCTTACAACTATGAAAATCTCGAACTTCCATCCTCATCTGGAGGATGATGAATTTCTTGCTCTGAAGTCTTTATACAAGCTTTCGAATGTACGAGTTTAAAAGGCAAATCTGGTTTTCCGATTCCAGTGGCTTCCTGTTCGGTGGAATCGGGACACGGTCTTACGTTATGCCAATCTGCCTGCAACCCCTTCCTAGGGTACAATTTACTCTTCTCTATTGTTGAAGAAGACAATCTTACCTTCCCCTATTGTAGGGTATGCCACAACAGTGGGCACTAGGATTTTAATTGTTCTAAAGTTCAAATCTGCGGAGTCCGTTCTCGGAACTCATATTACTCATTAAAAGCAGGGGAAAATGCGGGGATTCTCCCAAGTGTGCTAATTGTAACGGGGAACACCCTGCCTGGTCCAGAAAGTATCCCATCTTCAAAATATACAGAAGGGACTATGTGAGTCCTCCAATTAATAGAAAATGACAGCTTGCTGCCCCGGCAGCTAATCCAGATAATCGTATGTCGGACAGGAATATCATCCACCTATTTGACTCAAATTAAAAATCAATTATATCGCAAATGGAGAAACTTGTTGCGAATATGAACTCTTCGCTGTTTTCATCACCTGAAACTTTCTTGTCGGTTGCCCCTGCATCGAAGAAAAGGGGTGAAGTTTCACTTTCTGATCCTCAGTTAAAGATCGGGAAGCTGCTACGAAAGGCCTCCCTCGGAAATCAATACACTGCCCGTGGGTAAGTGCTCGCCCAGGACGGAGTTAGTGGCGGGAAGGGCAACCTTTCAGCACCTAGCTCTGTCTAACGATGAGGCAATCGCACCCAGCTGACCTAACACAATGCAGAGTACTCGTGAGCCTTTTTCACTGAATATTCTTCAGTGGAATTCGGGAGGAGCTACTGCCCTTACACTTCTATATGGTAGAGATGCAGATGTGATTGTCCTTCAGGAAATGCGGTCTATCAGTTTCCCCCAAAACATAACTCGATTCATTCCCAAGCACATTTGTTCCCACTATACTCCGTACATAACCCCGACTCACTCCTATTCATCTCAAGGTGTTTTAACCTTAGTTAAATGCTACTTAAGATCTTCCCTGCTACTCTACTATTCTTGTCCAGCCCTTTCTTGTTTAGTAGTTTTACTCAGTAAGAATGGTAAACGTCTAAGCCTAGCCAATGTCTACAACCGCCCAGGTGAAATTCACAAGAACCGTGATCTAGATATAATTATAGATAGCGGTTATGACATGGTACTTGGTGACTTCAACGACAGAACTGGTCGTTGGATTAATGCAGCACTCCGCGGAGCTAGGATTATCTTATTTATATACCACCGTCCTCTACCTTTTATTGCACATCAACGAATTCACTCCTCGACTTATACTGCGCCATGAGAGGTGGTTGTTGAAACCCCACTGTACGGAGCAGTCTCGACAACATCTGTCAATCTCCCATGACTTGATTTGCTGGCAGATAGAAGAGGATACGCTGCTTCGAAGAAGATTCCACTTTGATTCAATCAGAGTGGCTTTCTTTCAGGCAATTATCCAACGCACCCCCCGAATTTTAATAAAAGTCTAACCGAATTGAATTCCTACCTCTCTTTGCAAGCTACCGCTATACTTTCGAATACCTACAAAAGTCGTATTTACAGTCCCACTCCGACAAAACTCAAGACCTTAGCATACATGCTCCGTATTCCCAACCTCTCTGCTTCTGCCAGACAAGTTCTCTCGAAAGAATATTGGATCACTAGATATAGGTTCCAAATGGGTAAGGACAGGGCAAGCATTGCTTCCCTTAATCCAACCCAGTCTTCCTTCCGGAAGATGTTCAAGAAGGAGAAGTTTGTGTGTTTGAAGGATAGAGCATTTGGCTTGATTGGAAAAATAGGACCTGAAAAGGTTTTAAAGGAATCACTATCCCTACATAATTATAGAGGCACTCAATCACCTCAACCAATCCCGCCTTGGCTAGACTTCAGGAGTAGAGACCTATCTGTCGATGATATTCTTAACTCTTGGGGGCCTCTTCCGGGAACCACCACATCCGTCGTTCCACTCTCTTCTCACGTCCGTCAGCTTTTGACAGCCAAACAAAGAAGAGAAGTATCCGTCACAATGCTTTTAGCCACCCCTTCCGATGAGGCCGGCATCAACATTAGTGACGTGGTTGTATTCCAAAGAAAAACCTGGTCTTTTGTCCTAAAGACCGGCGCCCCATTTTGATTCAGAATTCCTTCGTGTCGATTTACGAGAAAGCGCTTGCGCGTAAAATCTGCTATAATCTAAGTAGGCGAAACATAATCCCACCAGATTTCCATGAGTTTGTCAAATGTCACTCAATTCATTCAGCTATAGATAAAGTGCATCAGTTTTGCCAGGAGAATTCTCATCAACTTGCTGTGGATGTTTTCATTGATTTTTCTGCTGCATTTGATCGCATCTCCATTCCCTTTGTTATCTCTTCTCTCAGGTCCCTCGGGTTGCTTGCGAGAAATTTAACAGGGTGGAGATACGGCCGTACACTAAGCGATTCTATTATGAAGTCGACCCTGATTCGCGTCTGTTCTGCCATATTACGGGTGTGCCTCATGGATAACCTGTTTCTCCAATCTTATATCTTGCTGCTTCCATTGAGCTCTTTAAAATATTTAAACGCGAACAACGTCTAGTGGTATACGGTGATGATGCCACATCCCTGTTCTCTGGACGCAGGTGCAAAGACGTAGTTTCGGACATCAGCGATTCTTTTTAAGATTAAAAGATCAGCTACTCATTTCTAATCTTGTTTTGAACTCTACTAAATCGCAGGTGGTCGTTTTTCATGGCGCCTTTGCCACCAAGAAAAAAATCGAAGAGACTAGCACTCTCAGCTGTTTCCATATTTACTAATCAATCACTTCCTACCTTCACAAGTCGAGTAAAATACCTGGAGTTCACCGTTACGATAAACTGTTCGGCAAAAGCTGACTGGATAGACTTAAACGTATCCTGAAGAGAGCTAGGTGTGCCCTGAAACATGCCCAGCATCTGTCAGTGAATATGGAAACCCAGGTGCGCCTCTGGGGCACTTGGGCTATCTCGGGATTAGTCTTCTTTTCTAGAGGCGTCCCTAGAGCAAAGGCTAAGGTTTCTCAAGCTCTTCGTCTCTAGATTACCTATCATAGTCCACCTTGATTGGACTCTTCGGGGGCGGGGGGTGTGAAAGACCTCGGGTGTTTAGTCGGAAGGCGGCGTGTTGCATTGGCTGGAGGGCTCAGATCCCACTTGACCTTAGGCTATAAAGATTGAGGACTTAAAAACAGAAGGATAAAGAAGATTTCTGTCATATTTTGTTTTTATTTTTCTTTAACTGAAAACTTATTATCCCATGTATTATTGTTTTTAATAAAAGCTTTATTTTTTTCTCAACTTCTCTACTTTCAACTTCTCAACTTCTGTACATTTCTCAACTTGTTGTAATAAAAATCGAAATTGTAAACTTTTTGTAAATAAAATCGAAACAAATTAAAATTTGTTTAAAACGCCTTAGATCACTCTCAGATTATTTAATTGATATATTCTGCAAGTGTGTTGTAGAATTAAAAAATTTAGAATTAAATAAATTACAAGAGTTTATTATTTGTTGCATTTGTGTTCATAGTCGTAACCAGAATCATACATTCTAATAATAAAGATTTTCTTAATAAATACATTCTCGAATCGTTCATTGTATTATTGAATACAATACAAAGCCGCAAATTGCTGTATCCTGTTCACTGTAGATATTAAAAACAAAAATAAATACAAATAAATAAATGAAATGTAGAATTTAATCAGCCGAATGGGTAGTTTAACACTGATTGATTGTTCCAGCTGTTATGAATCCACTTTACCACTTGAAATTTGAATAGTGAATAGCTGAAGACACATCAATTTCCTTATGTAGTGCATTCCAAATGTTGATTACACGATGGTGGCGTCTCATTATTCGAGGATTTTTACCAGAGTAAAATTTATAGAGGGTTAGGCGATGTCCACGACAATTTGTAGTTCTCATCTTTATAACATTTGTGGAATATCTTCAAATGATTTGACAACTGCCACATTGCAAAGTGATCAAGATCCATAGTCTTTGTCTCATTGAACATAAACCTAACAAGGATAATCTGTTCTCATACGAATTATGAAAGCAAATTCGAAACTTGCGACGAAGCATTATCCAAGATCGGTAATTTCTTTTTTAGTACATGGAAAAACATCTTGAATGCAATACTCAAGATGTGGACGAACCAAAGAACAATGAAGTTGTTTGAAGACAGAAGGGTTCATTCTCGAGAAACAAGTTTTGAGGCAATACTAGGCTCGAACTGCCTTACTGTGATCACAGACAGTATTCAAACGTGTTTTTAGTGTCTTGTGTATTATTACACCTATATCATTTTGTTCCGACATAATAGTAAGTATATGTCCTCCAATGTGGCAATGTTGATCAATTCAAACGCTACCTATCCTCATACATACGCATTTACTTATATTTAACTTCATCTGCGTTGCTTCACTCCATTCATAAATGCGGTCAAGGTCGTTCTGCAGCAGTTTAGCATCTAGTTTACTGTCTCTAGTGCACCATAGTTGTACATCATCGGCAAAGGCTAAGTATGGGTTTTGGATACGTAAAAAATGTCATTTAGAAATGTGATAAAAATAAGAGAGACCAATACAGTACCCAGAAGGACTCCATAATTTACATTTCTTGTAGTGGCAACGTGGCTCTCAACTCTAACTCTATAGAAACGTCGGCTAAGGAATTTCCGAACCTATTTACAGATGGTACAAGGAACGCCATACTAAGATAACAAATTAATCTGACATGCGTGCGAAACTCGATCGAATGCCTTTGAAAAATCTAAAGAGATAACGTCGACGTATTTACACTAGCTAGTTGCCTCAGTCAACAATTCACGGGCTGACAACATGTTAGTAAGGCTCGACTGCTTGGAACGAAAACCGTGCTGTTAATTTGTAAGAATCCTGTGTTCATCTTAATAATGCAAAATTCTACGAGCAATCAATCTCTTCACAACTTTTCATATGGAACTTGTGAGGCTTATAGGTCTTTAGTCTGAGCAAAATTACGGTATCAAGATGACAGTTCATGACCGATATACACTCTAACGCCACCATTGCCACATCCATTGTCTTTTCTTCCGCTTTCTGTGACATATTGATAGCCCCGGGCTTATCAGAAGGCTGACTACCAACACTGCTCTCTTTCGAAATTTGACTCATCTGAGTCAAATTTGAGCTGTTGTTCTCCGTACTTGGCTTGCGTTCTTGACTGATGGGCAACGAATTCAGAATTATCAGATTTCGCACAGTATATGAAACCTTCCATCATTATCTCTATAAAACTGCTGCCCTTAGCATTCTAACTGTTCGAGATGCTAAAATCATAGTTCTTCAGGATACCAGATATATCCAGTCACTCAGGACATTACTTGATTTATACTAAAGTGTGTACATAACTGCACACTTTACTCCGTATATAATTCCTATTCACTAGTCTTCTTCTCAAGGTCTTCTAACCTTAGTTAGCAGCTACTTAAGATCTTTCCTTATACTGAACTTTTCTTATCCTGCCGTCCTTTTTAGTGAAAACACTGGAAGAACGTTAAACGTATCAGCATAGTCAATATCTATATTCGGCCAGGAGAGATTCACAAGAATCGTGACCTCCTGGATCGTATATTGGGCAGCGGTTATAACATGCTACTCGGTGATTTCAACAACAGAACCGATCGTTAGATTAATGTAGCACTCTGCAGAGCCAGGAACGAATATCTTAGCGGAAAATATTTATGGATTGATAATAAACAATATACTTTGTATATTTTGCCCCGCTGATTTGTTGTGTCGAGGAATAGGGGCCGAAACCTGATAGCATAGCAGTTCCTCTGATTACCCCTAATCCATATTCTTATACACCGTCTGCTATTTATTGATCAATTCATAAAAATTGACTTTTATTTTAAATTTCAATTTTTTATTTTAACTTGATATAAGTTATATAAAATCATATAACAATTATTTATAGTTATTTATTATCTAATTATTAAATTTTGATTTATTGATTTAGCATTATTATTTTTATTTATTTTTACTTATTTATTTTTATTTATTTATTTTTTATTTTATAATTATATTAAATACTCAAACCGCGTTAGCTGAATTGATTTATTCACAAACCACCGTCCCCCATCTTTATTGGACAACGACACACACACTCTTTACTCGACATTATGCTGCTATATGAGAAGTGGCTGTTAAAGCCCTTCTGTATTGAAGAGTCGCGCCAACAATTATCTACCTCGCACGACCTACTCAGTTTTCGGTTAGATGAAGATACGCTGCTGAGGTTCCACGTTGGTTCAATCAGTGTGGCTTTCTTCCAGGCAGTTATCCGACTCTTCCCTATTTTAGAAAATGCGAGTCTGACCCAGCTTAATTCCCACCTCTCTTCGCAAGCTACCGCGATCCTTTCGACTAAAAAAACACTTATTTTTACGTGGCAAATGCGTGCCGGCGCACGCTTACATGACCACAAAAAAAAGAACAAAAATCTAAATCATGCGTCGATAAGATGGGTACGGAGGCGGTATTTGAATGTAATAAAGCAGGGAGCGCGGCGGACGTCGAGAGGGAGCTGATTTCAGGCGAGTAGAGCGGCGACGAGAAAGGATCGGTACCGTAGTTGTTAGAGTAATTAAGAACGTAGAGTAAGAGGGAATTACGGGAATGCAGTGATAGAGAGAGGTGGGGCGAGTGTCGTTTAAGACAGGGGGTTGATGAACGATGAGGAGCCGACAGCGATGAGACGAAAAGTTACGAGAATAAGGCGGAGTTGTATGCGGATGTGGATGGTGAGCCAGGAGACTTGGGTAAGATATGAGGATGTGTCGTCAAAGCGACGGAAACGTATGAGCACTCGAATGGCGGAGTTAATGATGCGATGCAGGGGTAAACTGATGGATTTTGGAGAATTGGCGAAAAGGCTGAGGCAGTAATCGATTTGAGGGAAAATAAGTGATGAAAGAAGAGACACACAGATCCCACAGAGATATGCAGACTTGGGTAAGATATGAGGATGTGTCGTCAAAGCGACGGAAACGTATGAGCACTCGAATGGCGGAGTTAATGATGCGATGCAGGGGTAGACTGATGGATTTTGGAGAATTGGCGAAAAGGCTGAGGCAGTAATCGATTTGAGGGAAAATAAGTGATGAAAGAAGAAACACACAGATCGCACAGAGATATGCATAGGAACGGTTATCTTATTCATAAACTACTGTCCTCTACCTTTCATTGCACATCAACAAATTCACGCCTCGACTTATTACTGCTCCATGAGAGGTGGTTGTTGAAACCCCACTGTACAAAGCAGTCCCGACAACATCTGTCAACCTCCCATGACTTGATTCGCTGGCGGATAGAATAGGATACGCTGCTTCGATGGAGATTCCACTTTGATCCAATCAGAGTGGCTTTCTTTCAGGGAGCTATCCAACGCTTTCCCCGAATTTAATAAAAGTCTTACCGAATTTAATTCCCACCTCTCTTCGCAAGCTACCGCGATACTTTCGACTACTTACAAAAATCGTATTTACAGTCCCACTCCGACAACACTGAAGACCTTAGCATACATGTTCCGTCTTCCCAACCTCTCTGATTTTGCCAGACAAGTTCTCTAGAAAGAATATTGGTGCACTGGATATAGGTTCCAACTGGGTAAGGACTATTATTTAAATATTTTAAAGGTACCTTATAATTTGACGAGAAAAGTGTTTCGAAGTATTGGTCATTCTTTTTAGAGAATGATCAGTAATTGTTAGTTATCAAAAGGGCTACACTAGGAGTCGTTCTTTTTCACTAATCTAATTTATATAATAGATACTAGCCGATTTTTAAATGACTTGACGAATTGTAGGAATACAAGTAGCACATGCAGATGATATAATTCTGATGTTCAATAAACATTGACTCTACTCTATGATTGTAGATGATAGCATATAGTCAACCAGACGAAATTGGAATTGTTAATCGGTTTGCCAATTTGAGAACAAACGATATATGAAACTATTCAAAAGTATTTTAGATTTTAGGTAATCGGAAAACTGTTTGATCCTACCTTTACATCGAATCACCAGTCAGATCTTGCAAAAGCGAATGATTGGTCATAACTAGCATCGAATTTGATACTAAACTGTTTATTTAAGAAAATTATTATTACTAAGCTGTTTTATGTTTGTTGGTTTTGTACTTCTAAATGAATAATATCGTTCTCAGTAGTGCTATTTGCTTTTTTAATCAAAAATTATTAAAATTAAATATTTTATTTTTTTTATAAATTTATTATGTATAATAAAACATTATTATAAATTTAATTATAAATTAGATCAAAATATCATATCAAATATTTATATTTGACATTAAATATAATATCAATTTTATAATTATAATATCTTTTGATTTATTGCATCGAAATAAAATTATTTGATGTGAGATTAGTTATACGTGCTTCACTAACACTATTCTAGTGGCCAATTCTAGTGATTATTAGACATTAAGAAATGCAAATTAAATAGCATCAATGTTACTAAATATCAGAAATAAAAAAAATTAAAAATTAAACTTTCTTTACAAAACAAATTGTTACATGTTTGTTTCTCAAAGAGACACAAGTATGTTCACTCAATACAAAAACTGACATCCGAAACGTTTTTAAATTCGAAAAGTAAATAGGCTTTTAATAAATATCAATAGTGCCATAGCAATTCAGTAATTCCAAAAAGCCTGCTCATGATCAATGTTGACACAATGACAGAAATGAAATAAATCTTAAACGCAAATGAACGGTAAAGCAATATAAGTGAAAATATTGTATTAGTTAACCAAAATAAAAAGCAAAGTATTTTAGCTCTGTTATACCAACTCCTGGACGGCAGAAGAATTGCATCGTCATCAAAACGTCCATACTTGTGAAATCTGGTCAAATGAGAAAAGTAAAGTAAAAGTAGAGTTTAAAGTTAAGAATGAATATTTAAAACTTTAAGTGAAGTATTTAAAACTATATATTTCAAACGTAATATTTTGGTTAAGCAGCATAAAATGTGCTGTTTTAGGAAAAATCTTTTCTTCTTTTCCCGTGTGTTGGCGGGGTCGGCTTTCATGAAACGCCTGATCCATTTAACACGATCAAAGGCTTAGTTCGAGTGCCATCAACTGTCATTTAGGTCGTTATGCAGCATGTCAGACCAACGCTGTTTCAGTAGTTTTTTGAGACGTTTATCATAAATGTGGATGTTTAAATCTGTTTTTGCAAGAGAATCCTAGTGTGCTCGTAAAGTGCGACCATACCATTGGAGACCAGCTTCTTGCATGTTATCCCATATAGGCATTGCATCGAAGACTAGTTCTGCTCGTCCATCGTAACATCTTTATCTCCTCTATTACAGCGAGACGACGTTCGGCAACCTTTGTGATAGGCCAGCATTCAGATACGTAAAGAGCTACAGGACGAATGACGTTTCGATAGATTTTCGATTTCATTTTCCGGTCGCATATTACCCCAGTTGTCGAACGCCACTTCATACATGTAGCATTAATTCTGGCGGTTATTTCATAGTTTAGGTCATTATCAGCTGAGAGCACTGAACCGATATATTTGATACTTTCAGTCTATAGAAGATATGTTCCGTTGATATTACTAGTATCGTTCGGGTGCGTCGTCAAGTACTCAGTCTTCCATTAGGAAGGCTGTTTTAAGGAAAATAATTAAATTAATAATAATTAAATTCATTTATTTTTTTAATTGAAATTTAAATTCGATTATTAAATATGCGAATGATTACCGGCCAGTTTAGTATCCAATTTATCAAAAACGGATTTTATAATAAATTTAATAGTCACGTTATTATCACCTTTTAAGTGTTTTTTCTTTCTCATTCCATAAATCAAACAGAAACTTTTCGCTATCTTCTTCAGAATATACATGGTCAACAGCATGAATCTTGTACAGAATGTAAATTTCTTCAGGTAAAACACCTCTCATTAGAAGATCAGCTGGATCAACAGGATACTTTCCTTTATAAGCAATAGTGACGTCGGTAATGTACCTAAGACCTAAATGAAATTACAATATTCTAAAAGCGTTAAATATTTTGCTGAAATCACAATGCCAAACGTTCACTGAATAATTAAAACAAGTGATCACGAAATAAATCTATGCTGCCTTCGACTTCCTTATCGTCTGCTGCTAAAAAACACTTCAAAAGCCCGCTAACATTTATCGCTAGAAAATTTGAATTCTTCAAGAATATGATCGTATTCAATAATAATTAAAGAACGTATCCTATTTAGATCAGCCTGGTACCTACAATCATCTATAAGTTCATATTACTTTCTGATTAATTAGTAACGTAAAATTTATGTCAAAGAGAAGAAGGGAGATAAAACTTAGAATATTGTGCAAAAAATTACATCAGAAAAAGTTTATAATTATGAATTGACAATGGACTTATTTGTAGACTATCCGCTATTGTTCAACTAGTTGATATCTAGTGAAACATGCGAAAAGGAATTCACAGTTTTCAAATGTTACAATGTGTTCATATAGTCTATTTTTAATTTGTTTCCTAAGCAAATTATAAAGTTTTTCTATTGATTTTTATTTGCTAAGTACCTCGGCGGATTCCTTTCGATAACATGGATACGTACAGCACTATATATTAAGTCATCTGCAAAATATCAATGCATACCCTATATACTAAGTCATCTGCAAATATCAGATGTATATGTTGCTTAGAAAACTGTTATTGAATACAGAATTTTTCTAAGTATATGTAATATATCCATATGGGCTGTTTTTTAAATATTCAGAAAAGATTACGTATAATTAAAAGTGAACAAAATTATATTTAAAATGCTTCAAATTTCTGAAGATGCTAGTTATTACTAGTAGTTACTAAAATATATCGAATAGTCGTGTTTGGTTTTTTACTTACATTCTATTATTGGATTTTTGCTAATAAAGGTAACATCACAGGTTAAATATTTTGCTTCTTTCAAAGGTTGTGTAAATTTGGCTAACGGTTCGTGCAACACAGTGATACAATAAATAACCTCGATGATTATAAAAAGGCTTTAGACATAACAATAAAAGCTACTTTCGGGGATTATTAATGATCAAGATATGTACAAAGAAAAGCACACTCAAGAGTATGCAAACATTTGTATCTTTCGTTTGAATAAGCGAATTAACAATTTATAACTGCCTAAGCTATCATTATTTGATGTTAGTTGCATACCAATAACAATTTAGTCATAATTTGCATTTTTCATGTAAATGCTTGTGCAACAAGTCATCAAGACGTTTGTGTTATTGGTGACATGGGTGTTCTTCTATCTTGTGTTATTGATTGTGCTATAACTCATCAGACCGTCCGATATCACTGCCAAAGATAATTTGTAAATCTTTATTCCTATTTTGAAATGTAAGGTATATGATAATATTACATATTACAAATACGATAGTTCTAATATTAGAAAGTATACGAAGAATAATTTAAAATATTTAATGATATTTTTTTAATTACATAAGCTAAACGTATTTTTGTTAATGATAAGCCCCAGTAAGAAAACGTAGTAAAAATAAAAAGATATATATTGTAATCAATTGATCGATTGATCGATTAGCCTATCGATCAACCGAACATAGAAATGATTTGATAACCGCTTACTGAAATATCATTTTATAGTAATTCACCATACCGTCCTTTTTAATTAATTCCAACAGAATTGCATTAAAGCCTGTAGTTCGTGGATGTAAACAGTATTCGTAGCGATCAAGTGCGTGAGCTGCCGCGTATGCATTACTCTTTTCTTTGCTTCGTGCACAGAGATTAGTGCCTTCGGGAAAAAGGACTATCTATAATAATAAAAAATATAGTAGTTGCGTAATATAATAGTGTCACAAAATTACTTAGATTTGAAAAATTTAGCAACTGAATTTCGAATACGCATGCCTAATGCAAAGGTGTTGATATTTGATATTATCAGAGATGTTGATATTCGAAAGTTATCCAAAATATATTTAAAAAATTCCATAATTATAAAACATTAGATTTAGATTATTATCTAAATCTCTAATTCTTAACCTATTAATGATTAGAACTATAAAATACTGAGGTGCACAGAGACTGGTAAAACAGGTGAAAATATGTATTTTAATTAGACTAAAGAATATGCACATTAAAATATATGATATTTGAAATTAGTTTAAAGAATTGCACATTTAAGCATTTGATTCTTATGAGTTCATTTATTTCTTATTATTCTTTTTCTTTAAAAAACGAATAATGAAAGATGACCCTAGTAATTAACTAGCGTTCTTAATAACGTGATTGAGAACTTGAGTTCTTAGGAACGTCTGGGGAGATACATTAAAGTAATATAACTGATGATCACCAGTTTTTAGTAGTAAGTTTGGACCACAAGTACCAGCCATGACGACAAGTACATCCAGTCGGAATTTAAATATAATTTAGCTACCTTTGGAACCTGAACAGCACTGTCAGGAGATTTTTGGCAAACTACTATTTTATCTATCAGTAAAAATAGATAATTTTCAGATGAATAATAAAGCGGTCTAAACATTATGATTAAATTCTCTTTATATCAAAACTTATCAAGACACACCTATCAATAAAGTCCGTCGAATTGCGCTAATATTAATACCAGCCAATTTCGTTTAAAATCCTTATAAAAATGGTTTGACAAAAAAAGAAAGCATTTCGATTTAGATAAATTAAAATGTAAAATGATTATTAAACTGTTATTTTGGTAAGTAATGAGAACAATTTGATTTCAATTTAATATTCAATTTCGAGTGAATTATTACAATTCGATGTAAAGACCAAAATTTGCCCTGATAATTTAATTGATTTACAATTTAATTAATATAAAATTAAGGCACTTTAATCATGAAATGATAGGTTTAGAAAATGTTTGGTGTCAGATAGACGGGTCTCATATAGCAAAAATTACAAAAATAAAATTTGATTTACCACTGATTGATTTTTGATTATGCGGAAAATCTGCAACATATTCAAAATTGTATCTTTATCAAATGTCCAATTTCGCTCGAGAAATATAAAGGCAGCACACTGCATAGCCCATCCAAATCCTGGAATGCACTTTAACTCATTTTTCAATATATTACGAACATGTTTAAGTTTGCCAATTTGGGCCAGCCATGACCACAAGTACATCCAGTCGAAATTTGTAGCATGGTTTGATATCACAAGTTGCAGTTTATCATCTTGTCTGTAAGCAACTGGGCTTTTTTCACGTGACGCTGACTTTGTGTAGCAATATATATTTATATTCCAAACATTTTCCAAAACAAACTTAAAAACAAAAGTTGACATGTAAAAATCCATACGAAAAATCTAATTTTATATGAAAATATATTACTTCCAATATAAGCTTAATAAAACTTGACCATTTGGCATTACATTTCAACATTCACCAAAATTATTAGTTTCCGTAAATGCTCTTTTATAGGTGCATTTTTTTGAAGTTTAGTAACTCCAAGAAAGCAAGGAAACGAGGCTTTCTTGAAATAATTTCAGTTTATAGGTGAACATATTTATCATAGGTCCATAGGAAAAACCCGATCGTTAACTACGGAAACTGTAGAGTACATGTTTAACAGCATTTTTGTAAAATTTATTGCGCGTTAGTGCATGCATTATATAAATATACGATTATTACGTCAAACAAAGAATAATCACTTTATTTATTTTAAATATAATTTTAAATGTCTTAATTTAATTTTTGACTGTGTCGTATATTCATCGGGAAGAAAGAAAATGAAATTATTTCTTTATTTCACCAATTTTTGATTATTACGATAGTCCATTATAAAATGACTCAATCAAAAAATTCACTATAGAATACATCACTAAATAATAACTAACTGTTCCGTTATTAAAATTATTAAAGTTTTCACCAATAGCTGTAGATTGTAAAAGTATACTTAATAAATTAAATTAATTTTTAAATTATTAATTAATATTATGGATGATAGTTATAGATATTCACTGATCAGTCAGATTTCAGTAGAATTTCATATTCTAAAATTTCAGATTTCGAAATAGAATTGAATCATTTTCCGTCCACTACTATCAAAATTATCAAATATTTCTTCTGGTAGATTATTGTTAGCTTACAACAAGGATGATATAACAAGGATGAAAAAAGTATTAATTACTTAATAAAATGAAAGTGTAATAGAATTATACTGTAAAAATATTAATATCTTTTAAATGCTTATTATATTCAATTCGGTTTTTACCATAATCGCACAAAAACGACGGTATCTACGGAATTAGTTCCAATTATATAATTATTCTAAGCAACGTAAATTAACTAATTAACTAATCAATTACGTAAATTCCTAATTATTTAGCAATTATTATAATTTCTAAACTGCTTCCAGCAATGATTCTCAAGTTACATTTCTTACTTGAGATCAATTGATCAATCAAAAGATCTACATTTGATCAATTCAAATACTTGTTGTTAAATAAATAGATTTATTGTATATCATTGACACTTATCGTGTCAACTGCGTTCCAAATCATAATTTCCCACTTTCCTCATCCTTCCAACTTTCTGATTCAATGAAACGTTTAAACTGCCTCAAACTGTCTTTCTTCTATCTACAAACGTCTTTCCCATCTTCATCTCGTTCTAAACCAAGACAAATCAAAAATAATGTGGATCCTCCCCTGTAACCCTAACAAATATTCCCATAGTCCACAATCTCACATTCTTAGGCTTCCATTTCGATGATTACCTTTCCCGTAAACCCTTCGTCCGTGACAAGGTTCGCTCGTCTAACCTAATTCTCCGTGACATCCGCCGTATCCGCCCCATTATCGGCTTCCGTTTATGTATTTCTATTATTTCATCGCTTCTCCTCCCTAAAATCGATTACTGCCTTAGCCTTTTCGCCAATTCTCCAAAATTCATAATCTTACCCCTACACAGAATGCAGATCATCTCTGCATTCTGTTTGAATCTGAACTTACGTCTATTATCAATAACCTTCTGCCTTGTCGACTTCGACGTTCTCAGCGCTTGCGCCATATTCCCTGGTTCGATTCTGACTGTAGTCTTTCTAAGCGTCGACTCCGTCACTCTTTTCGTGTGTATAATCGTTTTGTTAAACGTTCTCCCAACTTACTCCTACAAATCTCCGTGATTCCTACTTTTCTCTACGCCGTACTCTCTTTTAGCGAAATCAACTTGAGTCATCTTCCAACTCTAAATCTCATTGGAAAATCTTAAACTCAATTCTTTCACGATCATCTACCCATTGTAATATAAATTCTGATGGATTTTCTTCTTATCTACAATCTAAGCTATCTAATTTACTTTCCCTACTACCCATACCCCCTTGTAACAACTCTTCTCTTTAAATACTTCCCTCCCAGAACTATTCCACCTTCTTCCCGTTTCGTCTGATGAAGTTTCTTCGGTTCTGCTGTCATTACCTAATAAAACCTCTCCTTCTGACCCAATTCCCACTCACTTACTTAAAAATATCTGCACTTTTATCTTACCCTTCCTAACCACATTGTTCAACTCGTCCATCCGTAGCTGTACATTTCCTTCCATCTGGAAATGCGCCACTGTTCGTCCTATCATCAAAAAGCAATCTCTCGACTCTTCACTACCATCTTCGTACCGTCCAATCTCACTTCTCCCAACCCTCTCTAAACTCCTTGAGCGTCTCGTTCTTAAGCAAGTTAATACATATCTCTATTCCTCTAACTTATTTCCTCCCTTCCAAGCCGCTTTTCGCTCTAATTACTCTACCGAAATTGCATGTCTTAAAGTTTATAACGACTTACTCATATCGCGCGATCATAAATTATGTAGTGTCATAGTTTCTCTTGATCTATCGTCTGCTTTTGACATCGTCGATCACTCGATTCTTCTCCATCGCCTTCGTCATGATTATGGCTTCTCTTTACCCACTGTATCATGGTTTTCTTCATATCTATCAAACCGTACATTTCGCGTATATTCTAACTCTTCTCTCTCCCATCCTTCGTCCATTCCGTCCGGTGTTCCGCAAGGCTCCGTATTAGGCCCTATACTTTTCTCTCTTCTTCTTGGTGATTTGTCTTCGATTTCTCATAAATTTAACTTCCATGTTATGCAATATGCTGATGACATTCTCATCTATGCTCATGCACCTGTTTATCGTATTCGCGATCTTAGTGTTTCTGCTTCCGACTGTCTTGTCTCAATTTCCAATCATCTTTCTTCCCTTCGCCTTTCTCTGAATCCTGATAAATCCAAAATTATGTGGATCCTACCTCGACGCCTCGGCTTCGAACCTCCCTCCGTATCATTAAATTCTACAATTCTTCCTATCGTTGATAATCTCGTTTTCCTAGGCTTCCATTTTGACAACCGACTTTCACTTAAACCTTTCGTTAGAGATAAAGTACGCTCATCTACCTTGATACTCCGCAACCTCCGTCAAGTTCGTAGATTGATCGATTTCCCTTCTTGTATGACTCTCATATCATCTCTCCTTTTTTCTAGACTCGATTATTGTCTTAGTCTATTTTCCAACTCACCTAAATCCACTCTTCTTCCCCTACAACGCATTGTCAACGCAGCCGTCCGAATTCTCTTCCGTCTTCGTCGTTTCGATCATACATCCTATCATATTGCTTCTCTCGATTTGCCTACAATTTATTGTCGTGTTCAAATTCGTCTTTTTATCGTTGCTTTCCGCCTTGTAACTTTTCATACCCTTTCATTTCTCAACCTTACTTTTCTTGAAAATTCTCGTGCTGATTACTGTTCTTTGCGTTCCTGTAATTCGCTTCTTTTATATGTCCCAAACTACTCTACCTCATTTGGACTCCGCTTCTTATTGGTGGCTGCTCCTCTATCGTGGAACCATCTGCCCATTCATATACGCCAATCAACTTCCCTGCCGTGCTTCAAACGCCAAATCCGCCGTTTGAGTGCTCTTTCGTCTCCGTCGCTTTGACCACACATCCACATATCTTGAGCAACTCTCCTGGCCTACCATCCGCATCCCACTCTGCCTTCTCCTCGTCACTTATCGTATCATCGCTGTCGGCTTCTTATCGTTCATCAACCTCCGTTTCTTAGACGACACTCGCCCACCTCTCTCTATCGCTGCGTTCCGTCAATCCATCTTACTCCACGTTCCCAATTACTCTAGCAACTACGGTCTCCGATTCTTTCTCGTCGCCGCTCTACTCGCCTGAAATCAACTCCCTCTCGACGTCGGTAGCGCTCCCTCATTTGTTTTTATTCTTCGTTGTTATGTAGGCGTGCGCCAGCCCGCATTTGCCACGTATCAATAAATCATTTTTTAAGTATTATTAATAATGACAAGTATCTTTGAATATTATGTACTTGTCCTTATTAATTGTTGTTATATTTAAAAATATAACAATAATTATTAATAACTATTTTTTAGCTACTATATTTAACTACTGTTGTTGAGGCCACACATGTATCAGAATTGAAGAATTATCTTTGTGCTGAATATGGCCTTGAATCCTGACTTGCTTTAGCTATTTTGTTGACTATTTTTTTATTTCTCTCTCTTTTTTACTGTGATGCCCTTGTTTCGAGCTTTGCTCTTTTGGCGGTTAATGAATAATAATGAATTCATCTTGTATAATATATTTCAATATGTTATTTATGATATGGTTTCATTTATGTATTTCAATTTAATGTTTTCAATTTATATGTACAAATTGATTTAATAGTTTTTTTAAATAGACAAAGTTTATGTATTGAATATTATGAATTTTATGTATTATTCCAAATACATAAAATTTGAAATAATTTTATAAATTCCAAATACGTAATAAGGAATTATGTATTCAAAAGTGGGCTTACAGATAATTTAATGATGCCATTAATTTAATTTATTTCAATAAATTCCAAATATGTAATAAGGAATATGTATTCAAAAGAGGACTTACAAATACTTTAATGATGTCATAAGAAAAATTGTTATTTGATTATTTATTATTTATCATTTATTTTTTTTAATTACTACTCAAAAATAATTTATTATAATTTCCGACCCTTAAATTTGAGGTAGATTAAAAGCGACAAGTGATGTCAATCAAAATACTTACAACAGTGTTTCTCAGCCAGAGCGACATGCTGAAATCGACCCATTTATAGAATAAATTGAGACTTAATGGTGAAATGAACACAAGCGCAGGAAACAGAACTAAAGCGAATCCGAAAAGTGAATTGGCAAACAGATATAGCAGAGCTATCCAGACCCTAAATCTTTCTAGCATTGTAGTGTGATGAATCTTTTTTAATCGTATATTGTCTATTGAAAATGATAAGCGTGTTTTATGAAATGTCGTAATGCACTTTGGTAATATGCGTAACAATGCTTCATTGTATCGTTCTCTGTAAATCTTTCAATGCTAAAAAATAGAACAAAAATGTTATTATCCTAAAAAATGAAAGTCGATATACATTTTTAGTTTGGAAATTTTGGCCTAATTTTAATTATTGTTCCCGGTTTTTTTAAAACACCATACAGATTTAAATTATACTTAAGTACTTTTAATAGTTCATATTCACATTAGAAAGTGATTAAGTGGGAAACGATCAGAGAAATTTTTAATTATTGAAATGATTCAACATTGTTTTATGCCGTTGCAGATATAGCAGACGAACTTTAAAAAGTTCCTCCATTAACTACACAATTTGTGTTCAGGGATTAACAAAGGTTTTTACCGATGAGTGTTTGAAAACTTAATAATAATAGATTTTCTTACTCACAAAAGGATAAATAAATAATTATAACCGATAAATAGTCTAAGATAAATAGTTCCGAAGCGAATCATCATGATCATTATTATCGGAGTATTCACCTTTATTCTGGCCTTAAATCTATGGGGATCTAAGCCCCCGCCAACAAATCCAACACGCCGCTTTCCGATTAAACCACCCGGGGTCTTTCACCCCCAAAGAATCCAATCGGTGCGGAAGATGCTGTGTAAACGAAAGACGATGAGCTTAAGAAACCTTAGCATTTGCTCAGGGGGACGTCCTCTTGAGAAGAAGAATAATCACGAGATAGCCCAGGTACCCCAATGGCGTACCTGGGTTTTCCCATTCAACGACAGACGCTGTGCCCGTTTCAGAGCCGACCTAGCTCTCTTCAGGATACGTTTCGCGTATCAGGGTCGTCTTCATAATAAAATCACTTGGTGTACAGCAGTATCTTCACCCTGTTAACGATTCTCGCAGGCAACCCTAGGGACCTGAGAGAAGAGATAACAAAGGGAATTGAGATGCGGTCAAATGCAGCGGAAAAATCAAGAAAAACAGCCACAGTTAGCTGATGACAGTTCTCCTGACAAAACCGATGCACTTCATTAACTGCTGAATGGACCAAGCGACCTTTGACAAACCCATGGAAACCAGGTGTGATTAAATTTCGCCTAATCAGATGATCGCGGATTCTACGCGCAAGCGCTTTTTCGTAGATCGAGACGAGGGAATTCTGAATCGAAATGGGCCGTAGGTCTTTTGGACAAGATACCGGAAACTTTTTTGGAATAAAAATTCTCTTGCTAATGTTGATGCCGGCCACATCGGATGGGGTGGCTAATAGCATTGTGACGGCCACCTCCCTTCTTTGATCGGCTGTCAAAAGCTGACAGACACGGGAAGAGAGTGGAGCGACGGTTTTGGAGGTGCCCGGAAGAGGCCCCCAGGCGTTGAGAATATCTGTGACAGATAAGTCTCTACTCCTGAAGTCTCCCCAAGGCGGGATTGGTTGCGGAGATTGCGTGGCTCCATAATTGTGAAGGGCTAGGGACTCCTTCAAAACTTTATCAAGGCATATGCTACTGATCCAACCCAAAGCCCTATCCCTCCAACAAACAAACTTCTCCTTCTTGAATATCTTCCAAAATGAAGACTGAGAAGGGTTAAGACGAGAAATGCTCGCCCTATACCCACTCAGCTAGAACCAATATCTGGTGCGCCAGTATTCATTTGAGAGGGTCTGTCTTGCGGAGCAAGAGAGATTAGGGAGCTTTAGCCGTTTAGCTAGAACCTTGAGTTTTGTCAGAGTGGGATTGAAAATGCGACCTTTAAAGGTTGTCGAAAGCAACGCGGTAGCTTGCGAAAAGAGGTAGGAATTAAATTCGGTTAAACTCTCATTACCAATTCGGGGGAAGCGTTGGATAGCTGCCTGGAAGAAACTCACTGATTGGGTCAAAGTGGACATTGATCAAAGTGGTCAAAGCCACTCTGATCGGCCGGCGCTGGTGCCGAGACTAGGAAGGCCGAAACAAGTGGTTCAATCATGCGTTGCATTGCTTCAATGGCTTCATTGTTTTTTTAGGATGACGATTTTCAATATATCAGAATCAGACATTTGTCTATCATTACTTTGAGTCTTTGAAGCTTCGGCGAAAGATTTAGGCCGGTTCCCAGTAATGAATATTTTTTTTGTAATTCTTGAATGCTGGACAGCGTCGGGACCAAGCCGGATGAGATCCATTACAATTAGAGCAGGCTGGTTGGGAAACACATTTTTCACCTTTTAGTAAATTATGGCAATTATCTTTACCACACACCCCACAGTGCGGTGTTGAATTGCAAGACGATTTTTAGTGTCCCCACTTGTGGCAGGAGGCGCAGTGAGGATAGGTCATGTCATCTTGATCTATCATTTGAAATAATAAATTATATCCCAGAAAAGGATTTGTTTTATTCATAGATCTCAATTTTCCGTTATTAATTTCTGACGATCAAAAAGCGATAGGGAGGTCAGCTCCATCCCTCCCCTTAAGTTGACGCAAATTGGATAGGCCAAATTTGCTTTGAAGTAACTCAAGATCCTCGACCTCCATTTGGAGGAAGAAATTGGTGATTTCAATAGAGGCCATTATTGGTTTTAGCATTATTCAATCAGTTAATGACAGGTTTTCCAAGAAATACTGATAATATTCATTTAGTAGATCTAATGACGCAAAAGAGACTCTCAGGGAGTTGTCAAAAATTTTTACGTTGTTGAAAACAACTCTATTATTAAACTTTAGAACAAACTCCCGTATGAATGTACGGAACAAAAGATGTTTCTCGATTGGCTTAGTTGCCGTAATTATAGCCAAATTTGATGATTTTTTTGACTGGGGGAGTAACTCTTCCTCATTAACAAACAAAGAAACGTCACTTACCGTTTCATTGTGGTTACAATTTGAGAGTATACCTAGTTTTGAGGAGATTTCGTTGTGATTTGTTGAGTTTTGAATCATTTCAGCAGCAAAAACGCTTTCCTTTGTAGCACCAACGTGTACACTTTTTATTTTTTCGGACAATGCGAAAATAAAAATGAAAACTTAAGTGTATGGCCTTATTCAAAATTTACGTTAATAATAATGATTTCATGTAACAATGTAATAGCAGCCGAAAGGCATATTATTATATTTTCGACAACAAAAAGATCTTGAACAGCTCGAACATGTTGGTTCACAACAGGAAAAACAGAATAAAAATTTAAAATTAAAAATTAAAAACGAAATAATGTGCAATTCAGGCATGACGACAACGCATCCTGAGGTAATTTCGCAACCGTCGTTTAAAACTCCCCAGGTTATCATTTATCGTCACAGCAAGTAGACCATTCCAGATAGGTACAATTCTTTCATGGATTGTTGATATTCGTTTATTGCAGGCTCGTATTCTCTTCAGCATATAGTTGTGACCACGTAGGCGATCGCTGGTTCTTAGCTCAAACCTTTCCTTGCAACAGTGGCCTGGGGTGGTCAAGCACCTTCACACGAACATCAGATCATTAAATTTTAGTAAAATTTTCACCGGGGTAACGTCAAGACAGCGCAGGCGTTCCTCGTAAGGTAACGAACGTATGGACCCCACCAAATGTGTGCACCGATGGAGAATGCGTTCGTAAGCGTCCGGCTCAAGCTGGAACTGAGTGTGAGCAACGACGGACCCATACATCATGTGTGAGAGGATTGCGCATTGGTAAAGGGTACGCAATCCTACAGAATCAAGATGACCGAGCACTCTACGTATTAGACCGAGGAGGCGAACGCACTTGCTTACAACATGATCGACATGAGAGCGGGAGCCTAAGTCACTACTTACAATCACACCCAGGTTCGACATTTGCGAGACCTTTACAATATGACAGCCATCAATTCAGTAGCTACAACTGAAGGTCCCTTTTCCAAAATGTAGGTGGAAACATTTCGCAGGGTTCACTTTGAGTCCGACAGCATTGCACCATCGAGAAACCATCTCGACATCTTTCTGGAGTATAGTTACATCACTGGGACTATTCAATGAACGTCATATTTTGAGGTCGTCAGCGTACAGAAGACACTGTGAATTTATGACAGAAGGGAGTGAGTTGATGTAGTCGTTGAAGAGTAGTGGGCTGATTACACACCCCTGAGGAACCCCTACAAACATAGGACGCCATTCAGACAAGACACCGCCAATTTTGGCAGCGAAGAAACGAGGTGTTAGGAATGAATGCAGTCTTCTATGGATAGGACCTCTGATACCGTAGTGCCAAAGTGCTGAGAGTAGAATGTCATGTTTCACATAGTCGAAGGCTTTAGACGAATCAAAGAAAAGCATATCGAGTCCAACATCTGATCGCATGGAATCAGCCCAACTGTGTCTTGATGTTGCAAGATTGGTGATCGTAGATCTGTTCTTCCTGAAGCCATGTTGTACATCACTGAATATATTGAGATTTTCAAGGTGTAAACGGAGAGCTTTATCAATTAGTTTTTCGAGAACTTTACAAGCCACACAAGTAAGACTGATAGGTCGGTAATTATTCACAGAAGTACGTTCGCCCTTCTTGAACAGTGAAAGAACCAGAGACTTTTTCCAGTTATTATGAATTATGCCGCTAGATATCGAACACTGAAATAATTGAAAAAGCGGTCTACATAAGATATCAGCTGATTCATAAAAAAGTAAGGGAGACAAACTGTCAAGACCAGCAGCAAGTGAATTCGGCAGCTGTCTCAGTACTTCCAACACGTCTCACTCGCTGAAATCAAATACGCATCATCTATGATTCGGGAGACCAGAAAACCGGGTATAGTTGCAAGACGAAGGGACCGCGGATGCGATATTTGAGTAGTGAATGCTGAATTCCTCTGCAATGAGTTTCGGGTCATTTAGAATTGTCCCTTGTACGTTTGCGAGACATGGAATTATATTTCCGGGCTTTCGATGGGACCTGAGATGTTTGAAGAAACGAGATGAGTTGCCCAAGCAACATCGGCAGAGGGAATCAATGAAATGCTTGCGCTTGGATCTTTTTAATGATGTTGCAAAGTTTCTTTTCTGTTTGTACAGTCGGTAGGAAAAATGGCCATTTTTAAATTTTTGGAATTTGCATTTTAAATTCTGGAATTTGCGGTCACGCAATTTTATGGCACTGTTGACCTGACGATCAATCCAGAGTGGACGATAGGCAACACTAAAGGATCGTTTAACCGGGCTATGATAGCTAATGGCATCCTGTAGAGTACACTTGAAAAAATGCCATGCTAACTCAATTCCGTGTAGTGAGGGATTTGGCCATACTACTCGGAACAACGACTCCCTCAGTTTAGAATATTCGGTTTTGTGCATATTTAAGGACTGGCATGAATTGCGAGAACGACCCATTAGAGAAGATCGAATGGATCAAAGACGATGATCGCTGCAGCCGAGAGGAGGAAACTACTCTATAAGATTCACCAGATGCTCACTACTAGAGAGGCATAGATCTAAAATTGAGCTACTTGATCCTCGAACACGTGCGAATTCCATTACATGCTGAGTAAGGTCGAGAAAGATGAAGGTATCCAATAAGCTTGAAGTGTTGACGTCACAGCGAGAAGTGGGGATCATCAAGTCCCAATCGATGTGCGGCATATTGAAGTCGCCCAGAATAAATGTAGGTGAACCAGATGATGCGTGCATGAGTAATGAATTACAAATATCCGAGACGGGCGACTAAGGGGGCGATAGAACAGGCCTATAGTGAAGGCACTAATTGCAGTGACCCTAGAAGTGGCCCACAGTAAGTCAGAGCTGAAATCTTGCCCACACGAAGACTCAATGGTTTTGAAAAATAGGAGATCTTTAGCATAAAGAACGACGCCACCCCCATGGATGATAGTCGGTCTGCACGTAAGTGTGCATATCCATCGAGCGCTATTCCACTGTCTAGAATATCTGGGTGGAGCCACGTTTCAGTGATAGCAATGATGTCTGGCTGAAGTTTGGATGACCTTAAACGTAATTCGTCGATTTTATTGCATAAACTGAGAGCATTCAAATAAACAATGTGAAGTTTATGGCAATGAGTACTAGACGATGGGTGCCTTGGTAAGTCGACCACAACAACTGAGCGTAAATTGTTTACATAGCAGAAACGCTCGTTGCGGTAGCAACGGAAAGATGGGAAAGGGCACCACCAGGTGAAACCAAGTTGGGTTTTACTTGGAATGAGGTAGAAATTCTTCGTCGCACTATTCAAAAATCCTTAATGGTTAAATTCGTATGACCAGCTTCGATTCTTCGACGCAGAATTTAGCCTCTCTTAACTTTAACCTGTCGTCACAAGAAAGGTTTCTAAGGATCATAATAGGAGAACCTTTCAGATGGTACGAATGTGAGACTATGGTGGCACAATTATCGGGCGAATGGAAAATCACTTTCAACAGCCTTTGACTTTCCTCGGACTTGCGCTTCCCTAGTCTAAAGACATTGCGAACACAGATTTCCACTGAATTGGGAAGGCATGAGGAGACGACATGGGAAAGAATCAATTTTACGGCCTGTACATCATGGTGGATTCTTTCCACGATAACTAAACTACATTTGCTAAAAGGAGAGCCTTAGAGCGATCGTAGCTACGTTTAGTGGCGCTCGATCTAGCAGGCACACCAAATCCGCCGCACAAACCAGCCCCAGAATCAACAGGATCGGCTTGAGCTTTGTCTGTATTTTCGACCCCACTAAAGTGTGCCGTATTGTTTAAACGAGCAGGCAACCGTTGAAACGAATTGCCCAAAGTTGTTGGGGCTGAGAGCCCTACAGAAGAATCTGGTGCTGGGGACTTGCAACCAACGTAAGGTAGAGAATTTTTGGCTGCATGCAAAGATAGTAGTGAAATTGTGTTGGTGGATCTGATGTTCGTGCGGCTCGGTCACTCGACGCATCATTAGAATCGTTCCGAAAGTCGTGAAGTATGATTTCCTAGGCCGTTGTGTCGATCTTCGGCACAGCATCCTTTGATACATTTGATGAATCCGACTCGTAATCCCGACTCCTTGGGATGGCGACAGAAGGAATTTGAGGAGGAAGTACAATGCTCCTGCCTGGACATACTTAAAAATATTGTATTGTGTCGGTGTCAGGAGCTGTATTTCTCAATATTCTTGAACGATCACAACCTCACGTCCAAATGCGAGTAGGAGTAATAGAATCGCGTACACATACCTGAGATTCACTCAATTGTCCGCCTAAAGCATCCACGGCATTATTACCGCAACAAATATGGATGTTGTTGATGGACTCGCTAATCAGAGTATTTTCTAAATTTGGCATCTATACGGAATTCCGAGTAGCCTCAATTCCACGCTCATCACAGGTTGCAATTGACATGGAGCGTGGCCTGGTAGGAACTAGTTTATTCACAGGAGATGTAGACGGTGGAGATTCGACATTAGCTATGTCGCCTCTAAGCGGGAGGGCACTATCAGTTGTCTTAGGCAATAGCCTATTGGTCTTTAGAAGCTGAATATCAGCGTCACCATGTGGCGTTACGTCAATAGCCGCATGGGTAAGAGTTTCCAGTACAGACTGGATTCGGCGCAACATGACCGCTGAGCAAAAACCACAGAGGAATTCCTAATCGTTGTCAATTGATTGATGATATGGTATGGACAAAGTAGTTCAACGCTGACAGTCATTTGCGTCACATGCGATTTGAACCTCTCTATACTCAGTCGTGAGATCGTGAGGATTAGGCATCGGTTTAGTTAAGATAGTACTTCCAGACGTACGTTTCCGTCGGCCCATTTGTCATTCGTTGTAAGTAGTTATGTAAGTTTAATTAACCAAAGATTTTAACAAGTCAAATACGACAGTGTCCAAATTGTAAGTAGTTAGTCTTTGATGTAATTTGCTTGCAAGTCTTTGCTGCAATATGCTTGGGGATATTATTATATGTCGACTTCCAAGGAAGCTGAAGCTCGTAAGGAAGCATTACATCGAATAAAAAAAAGAAAAAAACGTAAAAAACATCAAGAGTTCACGAGGTCAAGCTTTAGACGTTCTTTGAATTGCACAGCAGAAGAGCTGTTGATTACACCAGGTGATAATCCACTCCATCGTTTACAGACGCGATCCATCACTGTCGTGCAATTTGTTCGATGCTTTGAGCGATGCTTCAGACATAGCTCGTGTCCACTTAACATTCAGGATTCACGAAGACAGAACAGCTGCTTGCTTACACGGATGGTTAGGCACGCGCAGCGACATCTACACTATTGTAAAATCTGCAATCAACAGATCGCATTCAATAGATCTTATACCCAACATCTCTAGTCTAACTGGATAAGGAATGGAGCGAGTTGCCGGAACCAAGTGCGTGGCTCTTCTAAAAATGTTGTTGAATTCACTCAATTCTGATTTCAGTTGAGGGTGTGTCGCGTAAGATGCATAGAGCATATGTGATTTTAAGAGACTCGAATATACAATGCGTATGTAAGTTAAGTTTAATTAAGCAAAGATTTTAACAAGTCAAATACGACAGTGTCCAAATTGTAAGTAGTTAGTCTTTGATGTACTTTGCTTGCAAGTCTTTACTGCAATATGCTTGGGGATATGGCCATATAAGTTATAATAATGAGCTACACATGTATTTTATGCCCTCGGGATTAGTATTTGAACAAATACTAATTGAAATGCTATTGAAAACAATTCTAAAATAACTGTTTAATTTTTAACAAACCGGCTTATTTAAAACATTTCATGACGTGATTTAAGAGAGCAGTAAGTAGAAACAAAAAATACTGCAACTTCACAAGACGCATTTTTTCAGTTTCGGAAGGGTGCAAGCGAAGTGTGGTAGCAACAACAGCATTTTGGAGTCACTATCCCTACATAATTATGGAGTCACTCAATCACCTCAGCCAATCCCGCCCTGAGGAGACTTCAGGAGTAAGAATCTATCTGTTACAGATATCCATAACTCCTAGAGGCCTCTTCCGGGCACATCCAAATCTGTCGCTTCACTCTCTTCTCGTGTCTGTCATCTTTTGACCGTTGAACAAAGAAGAGAAGTGGCTGTCACAATGCTATTAGCCGCCCCATCTAATGTGGCCGGCATCAACATTAGTAGACGTATATTTTTACCTAAGAAAAATCCGGTCTCATGTCCTAAAGACCTGCGGCCCATATCGATTCAAAATTCCCTCGTATCAATCTACGAAAAAGCGCTTGCGCGTAGAATCCGCGATCATCTGAGTATGCGAAATTTAATCCCACCAGGTTTCCATGGGTTCGTCAAACGTCGCTCGGTCCATTCAGCTGTGGGAGAAGTGCATGAGTTTTGTCAGGAGAATAGTCATCAACTTGCTGTGGCTGTTTTCCTTGATTTTTCTGCTGCATTTGACCGCATCTCCATTCCCTTTGTTATCTATTCTCTCATGTCCCTAGGGTTACCTGCGAAAATTGTTAACAGGGTGGAGATATTGCTGAACACCAAGTGATTCTATTAAGAAGACGACCCTGATGCGCGTCAGTTCTACCCTTTTACGGGTGTGCCTCAAAGATCACCTCTTTATAAATTTTAAATCTTGCTGCCTCTACTGAACTCTTTAAAATATTTTAACGCGTACAACGTTTATTGGTATACGCTGATGATATCACATCCCTGTTCTCTGGACGCAGGTGCAAAGACGTAGTCTCGGACATCAGCCGCTTCATTAACTACATTAACTACACGATTTGTGTTCAGAGATTAACAAAGGTTTTTTACCTATGAGTGTTTGAAAACTTAAGTGTATGACCTTATTCAAAAATTACGTTAATAATGATGATTTAATGTAACAATGTAATAGCAACCGAAGGATATATGCTTGGGGATATTGTCATATAAGTTATAATAATGAGCTACGCATGTATTTTAATAATAATAGATTTTCTTACTCACAAAAGGATAAGACGTATTTTATGCCCTCGGATTAGTATTTGAACAAATACTAACTGAAATGCTATTGAAAACAATTCTAAAATAACTGTTTAATTTTTAACAAACCACCTTATTAAAAACCATTTCATTGCGTGATTTAAGGGAGCAGTAAGTTGAAACAATCGAAAACATAGTAAGGGGAGAAATCCGTAGCAATACGCCATGTTCACTTGATATTTCTTAGAATTGAGCATAAACAATAAACATATTGCTGATGATTTTGGATAGTGTACTAGCGAACTACTATAGCGTGCATTCTTACCATTGATATTTGCTACAATAATTTATAATTTGGCAATTGATAATTAATTAGTAACTCTTATCTCTGAATATTTTTCAGCCTTTATCCAAACTTTCAATTACAATAATAGTCAAGTGTGCTTATTAAAAAGGTTAAGCTTAAATAATTAAAAAATAAGTATTAATCAATAAATACATTAAATGAAATAAACTTAATATTAAAGGCTATATGACGAATTTTAAACACTAATCGACAAATAATATGAAATTAA
Organism: Pomphorhynchus laevis; assembly: GCA_012934845.2. Classification (NCBI taxonomy): domain Eukaryota; kingdom Metazoa; phylum Acanthocephala; class Palaeacanthocephala; order Echinorhynchida; family Pomphorhynchidae; genus Pomphorhynchus; species Pomphorhynchus laevis. The sequence continues at coordinate 85,235 of WNNJ02001293.1, read as the reverse complement.
ATTTATGGAAAATATCGACAAATTCGGCGAGTTGGGGATTGATGCGTTCATTAAATTGTTAGGCATATCAGTAGTTGATTAATCAAGTCAACAACCATTTGATTTTTAGCATGCGTTATCAACAACAGTGGTACAACTTTTTAGATTTTGGACGATATTCCAAACATATCTAGTGTCTGCGTAGCGTTGACCATACACAAATGATCCATTCAGTATATAGAATATGCTATGGTGTTAATGCTTTTGAGAATTGCGATATTCAGTATATATAATATACTATGGTGTTAATGCTTTAGAGAATTGCGATATAATTATGATACAACGTTTGTTATTTATTACTTAATTCATAAAAATGACGTTTATTTTAAATTTCAATTCTGTAATTTTAATTGATTTAAATCATAGAAAATCTAAAAACAATTATTAATTTTATTATTTAATTATTAAATTTTGATTTAGCATTATTATGTTTTGTTTATTTTATAATTATATTAAATACGTAGACTCAGTTAGCTGATTTGATTGATGTAACGTAATAATATTAATGCAATAATTTAATGTGGCATCGGTAATGCAATAAATTATTTGCCTAAATTTTATCAACTAACTGAACTTATTTATTTATACACGCTCAGCAATATTCCTCCAAATGTACGATATATCATCAATTTATTACACTTGAAAAGATTTAATATCCAACATATCAAAACATATCCTACACATCATAATACATCCAACACACCATAAACATCAATTTTTCGGTAACTGACTGTTACCATCGTCAGGCTGAATACAAAATTTGTAATAGATGTTTTATTAAATAAAATTACATGTCGTTACAATATATAACATGAGTTAAAACTAAATGACAGATCTAATATATTCTGACGACATATGATGGTACATCTTATTTGATCATCTTCAAGGCATCAGTTCCAGTAAAATCTGAGCTACGTGCCGCACCAACTTGCCGCCTTCCGACTGAACCACTCAGGGTCTTTTACCCTCCTGAGAGCCCAGTCGAGGAGGATTATGGGAGTTAGTCCGGATAAAAAGTGTTTAAGAAATTCTAGTCTTTGTATTAAGGGCCATCCTCTAGAAAAGACGATCAAACCCAAGATTGCCCAAGTACCCCAAAAGCGAACCTGTGCCCTCTTCTTCAATACAGGTGCTGGGCTCGTTTCAAAGTCCACCTAGATCTCTTCAGGTTACGTTTAAATCTATCCAGTCGAACTTAGCCGACCGTAATGGTAAAACCCAATTTTACTCGATTTGTGAAGATATTAAGTAGATTATTGTTCAATATGGAGGAGAAAGTTGAGAGTGCTAGTGTTTTAAGTTTTTTTCTTTGTTGCAGGGGCCCCATTAAAGATCATCACCTACGATTTTTCGGAGTTCAAAATAAGATTGAAATGGGGTAGATGGTGTTTTTATCTTAAAAAGAAAGGGCTGATGTCCGAGACTACATCTTTGCACATGCGTCCAAAAAACAGTGCTGTGGTATCATCAGCGTATACCACGAGATGTTGTTCGCGTTTAAATGTTTTGAACAATATAATGGGGGAAGCAAGATATAAGACAGGAGAAGGTGGGGAGCATTGAGGCGCATCTGTAATAGGGTAGAACTGACATGCATCAGGATCGTCTTCATAGAAGAACCGCTTGGTATACAGCAATATCTCCACCCTGTTAACAATTCTTGCAGGCAACCCGAGGGATCTGAGAAAAGAGATAACAAAGGGAATGGAAATGCGGTCAAATGCAGCTGAGAAGTCAAGAAAATCATCCACAGCGATCTGTTGACTGTTATCTTTACAAAACTGTTGCACTTCACCAATTGCTGAACGAACCGAGCGACCTTTGACAAGCCCATGAAAACTCGGCGAGATTAAATTACGCCTACTTAAATGGTCACGGATGTTACGCGCAAGCGCTTTATTGTAAATTGAGATGAGGGAGTTTTGAATCGAGATGAGACGCGGATCTTTAGAGCATAAAAAAATTGTTTTTTTTTTGGTAAAAATATATTCCGACTAATATTGATGCCGGCAATATCGGACGGTGAGGCTAATAGAAATGTAATGGCGACCTTTTTTTGACTGACTGTCGAAAGCTAACAGACACGAGTGGAGAGTGGGGCTTTGGTTTTGGAGGTGCCCTGAAGTGGCCCAATGAGGCAAGGATATATGGGACAGATAGATCCCTGCTCCTAATAGTGCAGGGATGGAGTAACCCGGTGGAGTAACTTGCCAGGATAACCTTTTTGGAAAGTCTGACAGGAACCGGGTTTTGAACTGAGACAACTCAGAAGAGGAAGGCGACATAGTGAGAGCATTCACGAGTGAAGTTACGAGCTCCTTATTTTTTTGAGAGTTACACGATGTTTTTCATCAATAAGTCTGATGGCATCCAGATCCTACAAGTTCGTTTTGCTAACACCAGCAAAGGACTCCGGTTTGCTGGTGTTAAGAATAAGATCGGCATGCCGCTTAGCATAACTCATGAATTCTCTGCACTTCCTGGACCACGATGGGTGGTCTCCCCTATAATTGGTGCAGTGCAGAGGGCTGGTGCATTGTTTACCTTAAAAGTGGTCCAAGTCCTTAGAATCACATACACCGCAGGCAGGAGTGTATGATAGCTAGAATCCCAATGTTTCCATTTATGGAATTTGTTGCAAGGGAAAACGTTTTGTCATTATCATGGACCAAATTGAATTTTAAATTGCAGCCCATAAAGGGGTTAACTGCAGATTTGGATAGCAGCTCGGCATTGCCCGCCGTGGTGTTGCAAAATGCTAAAAGAATGAGGTTTCCTTTTCTCCCTTTAATGAAACGAACACCCTGTATCTTGAATTGGATACATAGACTGTTTTTGTCGTTGTCATCATTGTCAGGTATAATGTTAGTTATTTTCAGCGTCACTTCAATAGGTTTTTACTGAATTGAACCATATTGTGAAATTTCTTCTTTGAAAAACTTGATATAGGCCTTAGCAAAGTCAGAGGTAACAAAGGAGATTTGGGTATCTGACTCATAGTGTTTTATTGAGTTGAACACAATGCTTTTTGGGTATAGAATAGCGAAATTTCTTATAAATAATTTGTAAGCTCCATTCGTCAACAAGAATATAAGTGATATGAATCGTATTCGGAAATTTTCTTACTGGAAGTTCTTTTTGTAATGTGGGACGCAAAAATGGCTGTAGAACGTAATGAAGACTCTTGACTTTTATTTGACTACTATTTTTCTTTATGGAACATCAGTTTGTTGATGTACCTGACGATGACGGGAATATCCTCCTGTAATTGTTTCGACAAATAAAAACATTACTTACCTTGGAGTCCTGCAAAGTATTACAATCTAAAGTACCATGCATCTTTGAAAAAATCTGTGATAGTGGCTTTATATACTGACGCTTCCAATGTTACGCTGTAGTTTAATAAACCTACAGTGGAACATGGGAAACGTTAGTATATAAAGCACTATCATGCATTATAAGATATCCAACACACTCAAATTAAGGATATAATAAATAGCCTGAAAAAGATGCACGGTTCTCTACAACGAAGTTATTCAAAATTTACAAGAATAATAAAAATATTGTTTATAGTGTTGATGCTTTAGAGAATTGCGATGATGCAATGTAATAATATTAATGCAATAATTTAATGTGGCATCGGTAACGCAATAAATTATTTGCCTAAATTTTATCTCTGAACATCTATCGATGCTTAAAACACATCGATATATTCGATGTATGTTTTTGGGTAAAACATGGATCGATGTCATTATTAAAACGTTCAATTACGCTAATATCAATGCCAAGTACACGAATAGTAAAGTATTAAAAAGATTAAGTTTAAATAATAAAAATAATTAGTAATCGATAAATACATCAATTTCAATAATTTAATTTCAAGGACTAATACGAATTTTCAACAGTAATCAACGAATAATATGGAATAAAATTTATTATATTTCATAATTTCAAAATAAATTTAAAATATTTAATAATCAGAATAAATTTTAGAATGGGGTGTAAGGAATTCAAAAGTTTTAATTACGATTTTGATGTAAAATTACAGTAGTTAGCTTTCATTAACGGGCTCTTTTACCGAGAATGTTTTAGTACATAGTTATTCAAGATTTTACGAAAATAAAAAATCTTTTAAAGTGAATTATTTAAATTTCCCAGCTGGAAGGTATATGCTTTCAGATACTGTAACATAATTTGTATAAGTGCCACCAAATGCATTTCATATCTTCACCGCTGGTATTTGTCACAGAAAATAATTTGTAATGTTTAGTTATAGTTTTATTAGATATAAATAAACAATTTTTTAATATTATTAATTTATATATAATATATAAATCAACAAAAGCATAAATTAAAATAAATGCTAAACGAAAGATTCGAGATCAGATTTTTCAGTTGCTTCTTTGAAACATGCCGCATTGTCCCGTTATATGGCCGTGCTAAGGCGCTGCATCAGCCATGTGCGGGCACATTTTACTCCGTGTATCGAAACAGCTTTTCTCCTAAAAATTTAAGGAACTTAATTGCTGATGAACCGAAGACGTCATGGGTTCTGACCTCGATTGGAGTAAATTTGTAATGGCAATTGTCGAAGCGACTGTAGTTGACCCTTTTCCGGAACATCAAGCGACTGCGTCGGTCGTGGATACACCGTGGAATTCGTGGCTGATGGGGAGGGTGTTGGGACATTTAAAATCCCACATATTTTATTTATTTTTTCAAAAATTTTTGGCATTGCAAATTAATGTATTTATACAAACGTTTGATAATCGAGTGGTGAAGTGTATACTAAAATATTAACGTTCCATTAGCATCATTTAACAAGAAATTTGAATTTTAATAATTAAAATTATTATTCATGGACAGTATTTACTAGCATATGTTCCGCGACTGCATCACAAAAAGTCAAATAGAAAGAAATTAAAGCATTGTAATAACATTGCTGCATATCGATGTATTTTACCCAGCGTTAGATAATAGAGTCGTTAAAATTTGTTGTAAAGGGCGTGAAAACATCGAGAGAAATAAATTAAAGATTATTACTCACAAATTTTCGACTATTGTAATAGTCATTTTCGGGTGTTATGTTTTCACGTGTTATGAAAACAACATTGTTTTCGTTGGTAGTCGGTTGAATTTCATTTTGTTGAGATATTTCCGGACCTCTTCGACTAACTTGTATTTTAGCTGGCTACATAATAGCTTCAGCTATCAGGTCGCATTACGACAGAAAGCATGCTGTCCAGACAACTCCACAGAGCGGGACTGTGGAGTTGTCCAGACAACTCTGTGGAGTTGTCTGGACAGCATGCTTTCTGTCGTAATGCGACCTGATAGCTGAAGCTATTATGTAGCCAGCTAAAATACAAGTTAGTCGAAGAGGTCCGGAAATATCTCAACAAAATGAAATTCAACCGACTACCAACAAGACGATTTCAATGACTCATTTCAATCTGATGGAGGACCACCATGTGTATCGTCAATATAGTGCATGCTGAGGGACGAAACAACGATGATACAGAGACGTCCACTGATGAGTCCCGCTCTGTGGAGTTGTCTGGACAGCATGCTTTCTGTCGTAATGCGACCTGATAGCTGAAGCTATTATGTAGCCAGCTAAAATACAAGTTAGTCGAAGAGGTCCGGAAATATCTCAACAAAATGAAATTCAACCGACTACCAACAAGACGATTTCAATGACTCAAATTTAAAATCATTTGAATTTAAAATCATGTAAGTAATTTAATAGATACATATTTTAAACTAGGTTACTATAAAAATAACATCAAGCAGAAAATAGTAAAATATATAAATCAGCACAATAATATGAAGAATAAATTTAAACTCTTAAGTGGCAAATTTTTATGGATGGATAATGAATAATATACTTTGTATTAGAATAGGATACTAGATAGTTTTATCAGAGGAAATACATCATTAGCATGTATTTGGCCCCGCTGCTATGTTGGGTAGAGGAGTTAGGGACCGAAACCTGATAGCATAGCAGTTCCTCCTGATGACCTCTAATTCTTATTCTGATACAACGTCTGTTATTTATTAGTCAATTCGTAAAAATGACTTTTATTTTAAATTTCAATTTTTTATTTTAAGTTGATTTAAATTATAGAAAATCTAGAAACCATTATTAATTTTATTATTTAATTATTAAATTTTGATTTAGCATTATTATGTTTTGATTATTTTATAATTATCCTAAATATGTAGACTCAGTTAGCTGATTTGACTTGTGGCTAAAGACTTGTGTTGTAATAATAATGTTATTAATAATGTTGTATTATTAACATAAGAAACAATTATTATCAACATTAAAAACAATTATTAATTTTATTATTAAATTATTAAATTTTGATTTAGCATTACTATGTTTTGTTTATTTTATAATTATATTAAATACGTAGACTCAGTTAGCTGATTTGATTTCTACAATCAGATATTTTACAGCTATACTTCGACTTGTCCGGCGCAATGATTTGATTTATTTAACTTAATATAAATTATAACTTAATATAAATTACCCACTGTTATGTTGGGTAGAGGAGTTAGGGGCCGAAACCTGATAGCATAGCAGTTCCTCCTGACGACCTCTAATTCTTATTATGATACAACGTCTGTTATTTATTTAAAATCAGCAATTAAAGAATTTAATTATTAATTTTATTATTTAATTATTAAATTTTGATTTAGCATTATTATGTTTTGTTTATTTTATAATTATATAACAATACGTAGACTCAGTTAGCTGATTTGATTTATTCCTATGTAAATAATCAATGTCGTATTTTACTAAAATATTTACTAAAATTTTACTAAAGAGAAAAGCAAACGAACAGATATAATACTAATTTTTAATACTAAAAATACGACCAGTTTTTTTTGAATTTGAAAGTATTTGTTTTGTAAAATTTTCGTATGTTATAAGATGTATCTTTCGATTGCACATCCGATAGAGCAGATTGTCGTTTGTTTTAGCAAAAAATTTTATAATGGAAGACAAAATATATCTCTATTTGATCATATTTTGGCAAATTGAACAGGTAAAAATTTAAATTTTATAGTGTATATTTATCAATTAAAATGTGATAAAAATGAGAAATCAAAATCGGAAATGACAATCACTCATTTTTATCTAATTATTTACAAAGCATTTGTTTATTTCGTTTTGGATCACCCTAAATAAAATACTCAATTTAATTTTAATACTCAATTTTAATAAAATACTCAATTTAATTGAATACTCAAACTTTAATTTTTGTTACGTAAGCAGTTTTAATTTATTATTAATTCAGCACTGATAAGTTACCTGTGATCAGTCCTAACTTTAATGGTTCTTAACGATCCTTATTGAATTTGTAAAATATAAATTGATATACAATATCTAATTCTTTAAAATATATATATATTCGTCTTTTAAATTATTCTGTTACATTTATTTAAATCAAACTATATGCACCAGCTCTTGTTTTCATTTAAAAGAACGAATTAGCCATGATTTTAGTTACAAGGTGATATTTAATAGCTTGTTTGACGATATAGTTATTTTATATTTGGCTACTTTTAATAAAACGTGTTTTAAGCGATAGTAATATCTATTTACAAAACTCACATTATTTTTTATGTAAAATCAATTCATGTAAGTTCAGATTTTACATTAAACATTTGCTTTACTAGTTTTCAACATTTGCCTACTTTATAGTTTCTAGTAAAAAGTAATGATTACAATTTATATCCTTTGCTTAAATATATGTCGCATTACAACAGATTGTTTTTAAACTTTCAGGGAAATTACATTAAAAATGACTAATAATAAAATTATTTAAAATAAAATGGTGACTTAGAAGGGACAATATACATTAAAAATATTATTTTAAGCAGAAATGCATTTTGAAAGCTCTATAATCAGAAACTTTGTTATTAAATAATGAATTCAGTAGCACAAAACATGCTTTTGAGAATTAACGAGAATTTTCAATTAATTCGCTTAACTTTATAAAAACGGAAATACGAGATTTCCACAAAGAATAAAGTGCAATAGCGAGTGAGAAATCTATTTTTATATCAATTTGGCAAAAATGTGCAACGAAAAAGCGTGTGTCGGAACTTCAAAGAACTCTACTATTACAGCAAAATTCAACGAAAATGAGCTAGTAATGGACAGTTCATCTAACAAAGATAAGTTATCTTCAACCAAAATGGAATCTGTGAGTAACGATTTTTGTTTGCATGTTGACGGGGTACTACCCCCGTCCCTAAACTACTGAATCTTTGTATGGTAAAAATACTTAAGCCAATGGAAAAGCACAATTATTTCAAAATATTCTTGAAAACTTTCGTAAATATACATGAGAACAGGGTGATATTTAACAATGTGAAGTTTTATGACTCTTCCATTAGAATCTCTTTTTTAACCCCTGATTATCTAAAAGAATATATGGTTTTCTTTTCTGAAAATTACAGTAACATCGGTTCTATAGAAATAAAACCAATAATGTCCACTCTAAAAATAATTAATTTCCCTCCTCAATTGGAGGAGGGCTTCAATTCGTTGAACAATAAATTTACAATAAGCAACATAATACAACTCAAGGGGAGAAACGGCTCATTCCTCCCAATCGCCTTTTGTTCAGCGGAAATGAGCCATGCCAGATTATTATCGAACAACAATAACAACCCCTTTATGGGATATAATTTGAAATTCGTATTAATAGACAAGGACATACCTAACTTACCCCTATTGTAGCGGATGTCATATGTGGGGACACTGGAAGTCCTCATGTGCCTCCCCCAGAAATGCGGGGTTTGCGGACAAGACACTTGCCCAGATTTTGTGGCGGGTATTAAATGTTCGGCCCTTGCGTTCTGCTCTAACTGCAAGCTAAACCACCCAGCGTGGTCAAGGAGATGTAAAGCTTTCAAAGCTTACAAGGCTATGTTTGTTACTTCTCCTCATAGATCCTTTGCTGCAGCTACCAACAAAAATGCTGACTATGGTAAACTCTCCGATTCTGACATCATCCGTTTGATCGATTAAAGCAAACGTTCTACACTAGCCTCCATGGAGGAGCTAATCAAGAATTTGGTTAATTCATTCCTCGGGACGCCAGTTGTTCCTGCAACTCCACCAATTCCAGCAACTAAGAAGAGGGGGCTTCGGCCCCTAAAGTTCCACCCTTGAAAATGGGTAAGCTTCTCAAGGGCAGGTCTCAAATGGGAAATGAAGATAGTGTTGCCCAGGGGGCGTCACCTAAGGCTGAGGCTGGTGGTAAGGGGGTAACCCCCTTACACCTGGCTCTGTCTAGGTTGACAGTTCCCAATCCAACTAATTCATCACAATAGTGAGTAAGCCCGAGCCTTTTTCACTGAATATTATTCAGTGGAATTTGGGAGTTGCTTCTGCCCTTAGGCTTCTATCTGGTAGAGACACAGATGTTATAGTCCTTCAGGAGACGCGGTCTATCCGTCTCCCCCAGGACATTACTCGATTTATTCCTGAGCACATTTATACCCACTATACTCCGTATATAACCCCGCCTCACTCCTCTTCATCTCAAGGACTCTTGACCTTAGTTAAATGCTCTTTAAGGTCTTCCCTCATTTTAAACTTCTCGTGTCCAGCCCTGTCTTGTTTAGTTATAGCACTCGTTAAGAACGGTAAACGCCTCAGTCTAGCCAACGTCTATATTCGTCCGGGAGAGATTCACAAGAACCGTGACCTCCTGGATGGGATAATTGATGGCGGCTATGACATGGTACTTGGTGACTTCAACGACAGAACTGGTCGTTGGATTAATGCAGCACTTCGCAGAGCCAGGAACGGTTATCTTATTCATAAACCACCGCCCCCTCCTTTCATTGCACATCAACGAATTCTCTCCTCGACTTATTATTGCTCCATGAGAAGTGGTTGCTTAAACCCTTCTGCACGGAGCAATCGCGGCAGCATCTATCCACCTCTCATGACCTGATTCGTTGGCGGATAGAAGAGGATTCCCTGCTTCGTAGAAGATTCCACTTTGATCCCATCAAAGTAGCTGTCTTCCGAGCAGCTATCCAACGCTTCCCCGAATTGGCAATGAGAGTTTATCCGGATTTAATTCCTATCTATCTTCGCAAGCCACCGCGTTTTTATCGACTACCTATAAAGGTCGCATTTTCAGCCCCTTTCCGACAAAACTCAAAGTTCTAGCCAAACTGTTGCATCTCCCTGACCTCTCTCCTTCCGCCAAACGGACGCTCTCGAATGAATACTGGCGTACCAGATACTGGTTCCAGCTTAGTAAGGATAAGACGAACATTGCTCGTCTTAACCCTTCTCAGTCTTCCTTCTGGAAGATATCCAAGAGAGAAGTTTGTTTGCTGGAGGGATAGAGCATCTGGGTGGATTGGTAGTATAGGCCTAGACAGAGTCTTGGAGGAGTCACTATCTCTACACAATTATGGAGCCACTTAATCACCGCAACCAATCCCGCCTTGGGGAGACTTCAGGATTAGAGATGTATCTGTTCCGGATATACTCAATGCCTGGGGGCCTCTTCCGGGCACCTCCAAAACCGTCGCTCCACTCTCTTCTCGTGTATGTCAGCTTTTGACAGCCGAACAAAGAAGGGAGGTGGCCGTCACAATGCTATTAGCCACCCCATCCGATGTGGCCAGCATCAACATTAGTAGAAGAATTTTTTTACCTAAAAGATATCCGGTCTCATGTCCTAAAGACCTGCGGCCCATCTCGATTCAAAATTCACTAGTATCCATCTACGAAAAAGCGCTTGCGTGTAGAATCCGCGATCATTTCAGTAGGCGTAATTTAATCCCACCTGGGTTCCATGGGTTCGTTAAAGGTCGCTCGGTACATTCAGCAGTAGGTGAAATGCATCAGTTCTGTCGGGAGAATAGCCATCAACTTGCTGTGGCTGTTTTTCTTGACTTTTCTGCTGCATTTGACCGCATCTCCATACCTTTTATTATCTCTTCTCTCAGGTCACTCGGGCTGCCTGCCAGAATTGTTAACATTGTGGAGATACTGTTGTACACCAAGCGATTTTACTACGAAGACGACCCTGATGCGCGTCAGTTCTACCCTATTACAGGTGTGCCTCAAGATTCCCCTCTTTCTCTATCCTGTATCTTGCTGCTTCCATAAATCTTTTCAAAATATTTAAACGCGATCAACGTCTAGTGGTGTACGCTGATGACACCACAGCCCTGTTCTCTGGACGCAGGTGTAAGGACGTAGTCTATAACATCAGCTGTTTCTTTTTAAGATTAAAAGACCAGTTACCCATATCCAATCCTGTTCTAAACTCCGCCAAATCGCAGGTGGTTTTCTTTCATGGCTCACCTGCGACGAAGCAAAAACTTAAGTGACTAGCACTCTCTGCTCTTGCCTCCATTTTTGCCTCTGATCCACTCCCTACCTTCACAAGTCGAGTAAAATACCTAGGGTTCACCGTTTCGGTGAACTGGTCGGCGAAAGCTGACCTGGATAGACTAAAACGTATCCTGAAGAGAGCTAGTTGGGCTCTGAAACGGGCCCAGCATCTGTCGTTGAATGAGAAAACTCAGGTGCGCCTCTGGGGCACCTGGGCTATCTCGGGATTAGTCTTCTTCTCTAGAGGACGTCCCCCAGAGCAAATACTAAGGTTTTTTAAGCTCCTTGTATCTCGCTTACCCAACATAGTCCGCGCCGACTGGTCTCTTCGGGGGGGGGTGAAAGACCCCGGGTGGTTCAGTCGGAGAGCGGCGTGTTGGATTGGTTGGAGGGCTCAGATCCCACTGGATTTGAGACCTTAATGGGTTGGAGAAGACGGATGAAGATTGAGATTTTCCAATAACGTTTTGTTCTTGTAACTGATCTTATTACCATGTATTATTTATTTAACCTGTTTTTTCTTATATATTAATAAAATCTTTATTATTATTTTTATATATTTAAATCATTTAATTTAAAAACACGGGAAATTTTTGAGATTAAAATTAGTGACTGAAATATATATACAAAATATCTCTAGTTAATTTGCTTCAAACTAAATTATTACATATAATATAGTTCTTTATATATCTAATTGTTCTAAAGTTCAAATTTGCGAAGTCTGTTCTCAGAACTCCTGTTGCTCATTAAAAACATGAGAAAATGCGGGCTTCTTCCAAGTGTGCTCATTGTCCAGGGGACCACCCTGCCTGGTCCAGAAAGTGTCCCCTCTTCAAAATAATACAGAAGGGACTATGTGAGTCCTCCAATTAATACAAAAAGACCGTCTGCTGTCTCGGCAGCTAATCCAGCAAATCGTATGTCAGACAGGAATATCATCCGGCTATTTGACTCAAATAAAAAATCAATTCTATCGCAAATGGAGAAACTTGTTGCTAATATGCTCTCTTCGCTGTTTTTAACACCTGAAACTTCCTTGACGGTTGTCCCCGTATCGAAGAAAAGGGGTGGAGTTTCACTCTCTGTTCCTCAGTTAAAGATCGGGAAGCTGTTACGAAAGGCCTATCTCGGAAATAAATACACTGCCCGTGGGTAAGTGCTCGCCCAGGACGGAGTTAGTGGCGGGAAGGGCAACCTTTCCGCACCTAGCTCTGTCTAACGATGAGGCAATCGCACCCAGCTGACCTAACACAATGCAGAGTACTTGTGAGCCTTTTTTACTGAATATTCTTCAGTGGAATTCGGGAGGAGCTTCTGTCCTTAGACTTCTATCTGGTAGAGATGCAGATGTTGTAGTCCTTCAGGAGACGCGGACTATCCGTTTCCCCCAGGACATTACTCGATTCATTCCCAAGCACATTTGTTCCCACTATACCCCGTACATAAACCCGCCTCACTCATATTCATATCAAGGTGTTTTTTCCTTAGTTAAATGTTCCTTAAGATCTTCCCTTCCACTCAACTATTCTTGTCCATCCCTTCCTTGTTTAGTAGTTTCACTTTTAAGAACGGTAGACGCCTCAGTCTAGTCAATGTCTACATCCGTCCAGGTGAAATCACAAGAACCGTGACCTCCTGGATAAGATTATAGATAGCGGTTATGACATGGTACTTGGTGATTTCAAGGACAGAACTGGTCGTTGGATTAATGCAGCACTCCGCAGAGCTAGAACGGCTATCTTATTCATAAACCACCTTCTTTTACATTTCATTTCACATCAACGAATTCACTTCTTTACTTATACTGCTCCATTTGATGTGGTTGTTAAACCCCCCACTGTAAGGAGCAGTCGCGACAACATCTGCCCACCTCCCATGACTTGATTTGCTGGCGGATAGAAGAGGATACGCTGCTTCGAATGAGATTCCACTTTGATCAAATCAGAGTGGCTTTTTTCAGGCAGCTATCCAACGCTTCCCTTCCCCGAATTGGTAATGATAGTCTAACTGAATTTAATTCCTACCTATCTTCGCAAGCTACATCAATACTTTCGACTACCTACAAAGATCGTATTTACATTCCCACTTCGACATAACTCAAGACCTTAGCATATATGCTCCGTCTTCCCAACCTCTCTGCTTCTGCCAGATAAGTTCTCTCGAAAGAATATTGGAGCACTAGATATAGGTTCAAACTGGGTAAGGACAGGGCAAGCATTCCTTCCCTTAATCCAACCCAGTCTTCCTTCTGGAAGATATTCAAGAAGTTTGTGTGTTGGAAGGATCGAGCATTGAGCTTGATTGGAAAAATAGGTCTTTATAAGATTTTGGAGGAGTTAATTATCCCTACATAATTATAGAGCCACTCAATCACCTCAACCAATCCCGCCTTGGCAAGACTTCAGGAGTAGATACCTATCTGTCGATGCTATCCTTAACTCTTGGGGGCCTCTTCTGGGAACCACCATATCCGTCGCTCCACTCTCTTCTCATGTCCGTCAGCTTTTGACAGCCAAACAAAGAAGATAAGTAGCCGTCACAATGCTTTTAGCCACTCCTTCCGATGTGGCCGGCATCGACATTAGAGACGTGTTTTTATTCCAAAGAAAAACCTGGTCTCTTGTCCTAAAAGCCGGCGACCCATTTCGATTCAGAATTCCCTCGTGTCGATTTTCGAGAAATCGCTTGCGCGTAAAATCCGCTATAATCTAAGTAAGCGAAACTTAATCCTACCAGGTTTCCATAGGTTTGTCAAAGGTCGCTCGATTTATTTAGTTATATGTGAAGTGCATCCGTTTTGTCAGGAGAATAGTCATTAACTTGCTGTGGATGTTTTCCTTGACTTTTCTGCTGCATTTGACCGCATCTCCATTCCCTTTGTTATCTCATCTCTCAGGACCCTTGGGTTGCATGCGAGAATTGTTAACTTCTATTATGAAGACAACCCTGATGCGCGTCAGTTCTACCCTATTACGGGCGTGCCTCAAGGATATTCTTTCTTTAATCTTATATCTTGCTGCTTCCATTGAGCTCTTTAAAATATTTAAACGCGAACAACGTCTAGTGGTATACGCTGATGATGCCACATCCCTGTTCTCTGGACGCAGGTGCAAAGACGTAGTTTCGGACATCAGCGATTCTTTTTAAGATTAAAAGACTAGTTAACCCGGTCAAATCTTATTTTAAACTTCGCCAAATCACAGGTGGTGGTATTTCATGGCGCCGAGGCAACAAAGCAAAAACTTAAGAGATTAGCACTCTCTGCCCTCAACTCCATTTTGACTAATCAACCTCTCCCTACCTCCCGAGTCGAGTAAAATACCTGGGATTCACCGTCACGGTGAACTGGTCGGCGAAATCTGACCTATATAGACTTAAACGTATCCTGAAGAGAACTCAGTGGTCCCTGAAACGAGCCCATCATCTGTCATTGAAAGGGAAAACCAGGGTGCGCCTCTGGGGCACTTGGGCTATCTCGGGATTAGTCTTCTTTTCTGGAGAACGTTCGCCAGAGCAAAGACTAAGGTTTCTCAAGCTCTTCGTCTCTAGATTACCTATCATAGTCCACCTTGATTGAACTCTTCGGGGGCGGGGGGTGTGAAAGACCTCGGGTGTTTAGTCGGAAGGCGGCGTGTTGCATTGGCTGGAGGGCTCAGATCCCACTTGACCTTAGGCTATAAAGATTGAGGACTTAAAAACAGAAGGATAAAGAAGATTTCTGTCATATTTTGTTTTTATTTTTCTTTAACTGAAAACTTATTATCCCATGTATTATTGTTTTTAATAAAAGCTTTATTTTTTTCTCAACTTCTCTACTTTCAACTTCTCAACTTCTGTACATTTCTCAACTTGTTGTAATAAAAATCAAAATTGTAAACTTTTTGTAAATAAAATCGAAACAAATTAAAATTTGTTTAAAACGCCTTAGATCACTCTCAGATTATTTAATTGATATATTCTGCAAGTGTGTTGTAGAATTAAAAAATTTAGAATTAAATAAATTACAAGAGTTTATTATTTGTTGCATTTGTGTTCATAGTCGTAACCAGAATCATACATTCTAATAATAAAGATTTTCTTAATAAATACATTCTCGAATCGTTCATTGTATTATTGAATACAATACAAAGCCGCAAATTGCTGTATCCTGTTCACTGTAGATATTAAAAACAAAAATAAATACAAATAAATAAATGAAATGTAGAATTTAATCAGCCGAATGGGTAGTTTAACACTGATTGATTGTTCCAGCTGTTATGAATCCACTTTACCACTTGAAATTTGAATAGTGAATAGCTGAATACACATCAATTTCCTTATGTAGTGCATTCCAAATGTTGATTACACGATGGTGGCGTCTCATTATTCGAGGATTTTTACCAGAGTAAAATTTATAGAGGGTTAGGCGATGTCCACGACAATTTGTAGTTCTCATCTTTATAACATTTGTGGAATATCTTCAAATGATTTGACAACTGCCACATTGCAAAGTGATCAAGATCCATAGTCTTTGTCTCATTGAACATAAACCTAACAAGGATAATCTGTCTTCATACGAATTATGATCCAAGATCGGTAATTTCTTTTTTAGTACATGGAAAAACAGCTTGTATGCAATAATCAAGATGTGGATGAACCAAAGTACAATAAAGGAGTTTGAAGACAGAAGGGTTCATTCTCGAGAAACAAGTTTTGAGGCAATACTAGGCTCGAAATGCCTTACTGTGATCAAAGACAGTATTCAAACGTGTTTTTAGTGTCTTGTGTATTATTACACCTATATCATTTTGTTCCGACATAATAGCAAGTATATGTCCTCCAATGTGGTAATTATGATGAATTCGAACGCTACCTATCCTCATACATACGCATTTACTTATATTTAACTTCATCTGCGTTGCTTCACTCCATTCATAAATGCGGTCAAGGTCGTTCTGCAGCAGTTTAGCATCTAGTTTACTGTCTCTAGTGCACCATAGTTGTACATCATCGGCAAAGGCTAAAGTATGGGTTTTGGATACGTAAAAAAAGTCATTTAGAAATATGATAAAAATAAGAGACACCAATACAGTACCCAGAAGGACTCCATAATTTATATATCTTGTAGTGGCAACGTTGCTCTCAACTCTAACTCTATAGAAACGTCGGCTAAGGAATTTCCGAACCTAATTACAGATGGTACAAGGAACGCCATACTGAGATAACAAATTAATTTGACATGAGTGCGAAACTCGATCGAATGCCTTTGAAAAATCTAAAGAGATAACGTCGACGTATTTACACTAGCTAGTTGCCTCAGTCAACAATTCACGGGCTGACAACATGTTAGTAAGGCTCGACTGCTTGGAACGAAAACCGTGCTGTTAATTTGTAAGAATCCTGTGTTCATCTTAATAATGCAAAATTCTACGAGCAATCAATCTCTTCACAACTTTTCATATGGAACTTGTGAGGCTTATAGGTCTTTAGTCTGAGCAAAATTACGGTATCAAGATGACAGTTCATGACCGATATACACTCTAACGCCACCATTGCCACATCCATTGTCTTTTCTTCCGCTTTCTGTGACATATTGATAGCCCCGGGCTTATCAGAAGGCTGACTACCAACACTGCTCTCTTTCGAAATTTGACTCATCTGAGATTCGAGCTGTTGTTCTCCGTACTTGGTTTGCGTTCTTAACTGATGGGCAACGAATTCAGAATTATCAGATTTCGCACAGTATATGAAACCTTCCATCATTATTTCCATTAACTGCTGCCCTTAGCATTCTAACTGCTCGAGATGCTGAAATCATAGTTCTTCAGGATACCAGATATATTCAGTCACTCAGGACATTACTTGATTTATACCAAAGTGTGTACATAACTGCACACTTTACTCAGTATATAATCCTTATTCACTAGTCTTCTTCTCAATGTCTTCTAACCTTAGTTAAGCAGCTACTTAAGATCTTTCCTTATACTGAACTTTTCTTATCCTGCCGTCCTTTTTAGTGAAAACACTGGAAGAACGTTAAACGTATCAGCATAGTCAATATCTATATTCGGCCAGGAGAGATTCACAAGAATCGTGACCTCCTGGATCGTATATTGGGTAGCGGTTATAACATGCTACTCGGTGATTTCAACAACAGAACTTATCGTTAGATTAATGTAGCACTCTGCAGAGCCTGGAACGAATATCTTAGCGGAAAATATTTATGGATTGATAATAAACAATATACTTTGTATATTTTGCCCCGCTGATTTGTTGTGTCGAGGAATAGGGGCCGAAACCTGATAGCATAGCAGTTCCTCTGATTACCCCTAATCCATATTCTTATACACCGTCTGCTATTTATTGATCAATTCATAAAAATTGACTTTTATTTTAAATTTCAATTTTTTATTTTAACTTGATATAAGTTATATAAAATCTTATAACAATTATTTATAATTATTTATTATCTAATTATTAAATTTTGATTTATTGATTTAGCATTATTTTTATTTTTATTTACTTTTTTATTTTTATTTATTTATTTTTTATTTTATAATTATATTAAATACTCAGACCGCGTTAGCTGAATTGATTTATTCACAAACCACCGTCCCCCATCTTTATTGGACAACGACACACACTCTCTACTCGACATAATGCTGCTATATGAGAAGTGGCTGTTAAAGCTCTTCTGTATTGAAGAGCCGCGCCAACAATTATCTACCTCGCACGACCTACTCAGTTTTCGGTTAGATGAAGATACGCTGCTGAGGTTCCACGTTGGTTCAATCAGTGTGGCTTTCTTCCAGGCAGTTATCCGACTCTTCCCTATTTTAGAAAATGCGAGTCTGACCCAGCTTAATTCCCACCTCTCTTCGCAAGCTACCGCGATCCTTTCGACTAAAAAACACTTATTTTTACGTGGCAAATGCGTGCCGGCGCACGCTTACATGACCACAAAAAAAAGAACAAAAATCTAAATCATGCGTCGATAAGATGGGTACGGAGGCGTTATTTGAATGTAATAAAGCAGGGAGCGCGGCGGACGTCGAGAGGGAGCTGATTTCAGGCGAGTAGAGCGGCGACGAGAAAGGATCGGTACCGTAGTTGTTAGAGTAATTAAGAACGTAGAGTAAGAGGGAATTACGGGAATGCAGTGATAGAGAGAGGTGGGGCGAGTGTCGTTTAAGACAGGGGGTTGATGAACGATGAGGAGCCGACAGCGATGAGACGAAAAGTTACGAGAATAAGGCGGAGTTGTATGCGGATGTGGATGGTGAGCCAGGAGACTTGGGTAAGATATGAGGATGTGTCGTCAAAGCGACGGAAACGTATGAGCACTCGAATGGCGGAGTTAATGATGCGATGTAGGGGTAGAATGATGAATTTTGGAGAATTGGCGAAAAGGCTGAGGCAGTAATCGATTTGAGGGAAAAGAAGTGATGAAAGAAGAGACACACAGAAGCGGAAGTCGATAAGGGGAGGATAAGGGGGATGTCTCGGAGAATTAAGTTAGACGAGCGGACCTTGTCGCGGACGAATGGTTTAAGGGAAAGGTGATCATCGAAATGGAATCCTAAGAAAGTGAGATTGTGGACTATGGGGATGATTGATGAGCCAAAATATACAGGGGAAGAGATATGTTAGGTTGACGGGGCAGGATCCACATTATTTTGGACTTGTTTGGGCTTAGAGCGAGACAGAGATTGGAGAGACTACCTATAAAGGTCGCTTATTCAATCCCACCCAGACAAAACTCAAGGTCCTAACAAAAATGCTACACCTCCCCAATTTCTCTGTTTCCCTTAGACAGGCCATCGCGAAAGAATACTAGAGCTCTAGGTATAGGTTCCAGCTGAGTTGGAATGGCGCAAGCATTGCTCGTCTTAATCCCTCTCAGTCCTCGTTTTAGAATATATTCAAGAAGTTTGTCTAAGGAGACGGCCTTGGGTTGAATCAGTAGCATAGGTCTTGATAAATTTTTGAAGGAGTCACTGCATCTACATAATTGTAAAGCCACACAATTTCCCCAACCAATCCCACCTTTGGGTAACTTCAGGAGTCGGGATTTATGTTACAGATATCATCAAATCATGGTGCTACTTCAAGTACCTCCAGATCCCATACTATCTCAACTCGTGTCTTTCAGCTTTTGACAGACAGTCAGAGGAAAGAGGTTGCCATCACAATGCTTGGTGTACGCAGTTGATACAATGCCCTGTTTTCTGGATGGAGTTGCAAACATGTAGTCTTCGACATCAGCTGTTTCTTTGTATGATTAAAAAAACAGCTACCCAAATCCAATTCCATTCTCAACTCCTCTAAATCGAATGTTGTCATCCTTAACGGAACCCCCACAACAAAGAAAAAAGCTTAAGAGACTAGCAATCTCATATCTCTTCAATTCTAAATAATCGACTACTCCCAGTTTTTTCACATAGAGTAAGATACCTGGGTTTTACCATTACGGTTAAATGGACGCTGGGTTAGACTTGAAGAGATTCAAGAGTGCCCTGGAACGAGCTAGATGGGCCCTGAAACGGACCATTTCTTTGTAAGATTAAAAGAACAGCTACCCAAGTCCAATTTCATTCTCAACTCCTCTAAATCGAATGTTGTCATCCTTAACGGAACCCCCGCAACAAAGAAAAAAGCTTAAGAGACTAGCAATCTCATATCTCTTCCATTCTAAATAATCGACCACTCCCAGTTTTTTCACATCGAGTAAGATACCTGGGTTTTTCCATTACGGTTTTTCCATTACGGCCCGGTTAGACTTGAAGAGATTCAAGAGTGCCCTGAAACGAGCTAGATGGGCCCCGAAACGGACCTAACGTCTATCAGTAAGAGGTAGTGATCAGGTACGCCTTTGGTGTATGTGGGCAATCTCGGGATTAGTCTAATATTCAAGAGGACATCCTCCGGAGCAAATACTAAAATTTCTGAAGCTCCTTACATCGCCACTACCATCCATAGTACGTCTATATTGGACCCTCAGGTGTGCGAAAGACCCTGAGTGGTTTAGCCGGAAGGCGGCGCGTTGGTGTATGCTGGTTTGCTCATATCCCACTAATTTTCTTATTAACAGCCGATAACTTTATTGTTATTCAGTCCGCCGGCATTTAGGATGTAAATAACTCTTATTGTTTTTGTTTTGTTTTGCTGAATTCCCTTTTTACCTCATATTTATATTTTTATAAGAACACCTTTATTTTCCGAGATGCATTCAAAGTATTTTTCATATATTTAACACTTATATGATCATTAGATCATAAAATCTGTGATGTTGATCTTTTGATGGATTCTTTCATCTATTTTATCAATTTTTGCCAGATCACATAAAGTGATTTCGCAATAGAAACCAGCTATGTTATAATTCCTTAAATACTTCCAACTCTATTCACCTTAGGTGTATATTATGAAAAATTTGTAATTATGTGAAAATTTTTATGACGAGAAATTTGTATTACGTGACTCGTAGAGTAAAAACAGAGCTGATATTTTCCTGCTAATACGATCTGACAGTGTTAAAGTATTAAAATTTCCAATAACTCCGATTCAAATATGAATTTTGCACATTAAAAGCTTTCAATATTGTACTAGTATCAACATTATTAAATTATAATTAAATAATTAGAACAGTTAACTGAGTCTACGTATTTTGTACAATATATAAATAGTTAAAATATTAATAGATATTTTAATCTTAATTTTTTTTAATTTGTGATCTGTAAAATAATTTGATTTATTTTGTTTTCTATTAAGAAGTTTGTTGTAATAACATCAGCTAATTATATTTTAAAAAGAATAATTATCACGACTTTTACCCTTTGAAACCAACCTCGTTTTGTTGAACACAATTCTAAGAAACGAAAAACGTTGAAATTATATATATATACATTCGTTGGTTTTGTTTAAAATATGTATCTCATTTGGAAGTAAAGTATTGTATACACACAACGAATAGTTTCCTGAAGAAGATAATGTGTTATTAGGCATTATTGCGATGTCCTTAACTAAACCCAATTGGTATTTATTAAATTATTTCTCAATTGATCGGGGTCACGTAAAAATTTAATTTTTTATAGAAAATTTTTAAAGTAATTAAAGTTGTATTTAGCTCGTGCTTTAATACAAATAAAATAATACAATTTAAGTACCTCAGGAATTAGTTGTAGGATACTAACACTGCACATCGATCCAACACCGAGACCAATCATCCAAATAAGAAGCCATGCGAAGAGCGGTCTGTGTAGAATAGGTTTGAATATTATGCCACTTAATGATGTTATATTAATAACACTAGTAAACAGAATGGCCAGGCACCATTCTAAATAATCAATGAAAATTTTAGTTATAAGTTATGTTGTTTTATTTACTTTGCGACTTTGAAAGTGCATCTTTGTTAGGCAGCTGATGTGTCATTTCGACAGTGGATGAAGCTTGAACACAATCCTAAGAAACGAAAAACGTTGAAATTAGTGTAATGAACCAGTAGCAACCGTTTAATATATATCTTGCAATTGAAATTTATAAAAACCCGATACCTACAAAAATAGTACAGTTCATTAATTTACGATAATAAATTTGAATACTTCAGATTTTCTAATCACTTCAATAGATATATGGCTTAGTATTTCAGATTTTCAACAAAAGTCATTATCTCAGCTCAGTTATCATTCGAAAATATTTATTTTTACGGATAGATAATCAAAGAAAGATAATTTTAAACTTCGAATAAATAAATCAAAACATCAATCGAGACGAGTTAAATATAAAGTTATATACGCTTTCTTATTTTAGTATTTTGATTAATAATCGTTTATATTTGTGATCTGTAAAATAATTTGATTTATTTTGCTTTCTATTAAGAAGTTTGCATAACATCAGCTAATTATATTTTAAAATAATAATTTAATGAATAATTATAAAATAATTTAATTTAAAATAAATATTTTAATTAAATAATTTAAAAAATCAACTGAGACAAATTGAATAAAGTAATATACACTTTTTGATTTCAGTATTTTGATTAACAATCGTTTATAGGTGTTTTAATTTTTGACTTGTATTAGCTCATAATTTGTGATCTGTCATTAGATCACCATCCTGTTTTGAAAAATTATATCACACATCATTCCAGCATTGAAAACCCAGAAATCTATCAGCGTTTAAAAATCAAATTCAAAAATGGATCGATAAAGGCATACTTCAGAAGTGGCGCGAGGACATTAAAGAGGGCGTCATTCCTTTGATGGCGGTATTTCATAAGTTTAAAAAGAAAGTAAGGTCTCTGCTAGACTTTAAAGAGCTAAATCAATATATGTTTCCATACAGAACAGGATACAGAAATATGTGAAGCAACCATTCGTTGATGGAGATAATGTGGTGGATGTGTAAAGTACTTGATCTGAAGAGCGCCTACTTACAAATTAGAGTTTGCCAAGAATGCTGGAAATACCAATTAGTCAATGACGATGCAAAAACCTACTGTTCGACACGGCTGGGTTTTGGGTTATGCAGTGCTCCAAAAATATTTGCGGCCATTCTTGTATATTTACTACGCATATATTCTCTGATTTCATCGGCAACTGATTCATATGATGAAGATGTGCTGGGGGCCGAAAACAAGGTATCAGCCGAAAAAGTGAGTGCACACTTAAAATGTTCTGAGTCGACTACAAAAACACCAATGAAGCTTGAAGGAAATACATTCTTAGGATTATTAATAATTGAAGATGATAATGGGAGGTTAATGTTCAAACTAGAATGTATAGATGAATTTATTTGTCGTGTTGAATACAAATTATCAAAAAGAGAACTTTTTTCTGTGTGTGGAATACGAATTAGCCATTTTCCAATTGCTGGTTTGCTGCGTATTGCAACCGGTTCTGTCAAGCGTATAGCATTGGGGACATACTGGAATGACTATATCGGCGACAAGGCGTCCAGGTTTTAGTGCGATTGTTGGATTAAGTAGTCGTTAGTAATCCAGTAAACGGGCCTTGGGAAGTAAATTCTTGTAATGATTGCATCCTTTGGCGCGATGCTAGCAGTATAGGACTAAGGGTTTCTTTGGAAATTGCTGGGCATATTGTGGCGGAAGCGGCTTGGCTACGCAAAATCAATGATTTTCTTTAAATTAACGTTGCGGAACTAGAAGCAGTCACTAGGGGTATAAACCTAACTATCAAATGGAAGCGTTCAAACATATGTGTTATGACCGACTCGAAAACAGTTCTTGGCTGGCTGAGATTGCTAACGACTAAACAACACAGAGGCCGGACAAAAGGTGCGGCATAAAAGTTAATCAGAAGGCGTTTATCAGTACTATCGTTGCTGATCGAAAAGGCTCAGTTGAATGCCGAGTGGTGCTACGTACAGTATCATCTGAACAGAGCAGATGCTTTAACTCAGTTGCGCATGTCTTAATCCAGTTGCGTAGTGTCCGCAGTCTCTGAAAATCAGAATTCCGCTAACACGTACACCCTCAAACAATTTCATAATTCGCACCATTTTGGAATTCAACGGTCGTTTATTCTTGCAAAGATGGTAATACCTGATGTCGAGCAACACGAAGTTGAGAGAGTAGTAAAGTTATGCTCGAGATGTCAACAAATTAATCCAGCTTCGACGCGATATTTACATGGATCCTGTGACGTCAGCCTTACATGACAGAGATTAACAATCGACATTGTCCACTATGTTGCCGACTCGTATTTAAGTATTATAGATAGTGGGCCGGTAAGATTTTGTATATGAAAGAAACTAGAAAATGAGAGCGCCGAATATATATGTATTAAAATAAAAGAAGTTATATTAGATCATAGATTACTAGATGAGTTATTAGTTGATAATGCAGCTGTCTTCCTATCTTCATTGCTAAAACGATTTTGTTCAATTTGGGCTATACACATATGATAAAGGGCTGATTGAACCCCGAAGAGTTCAATCAAGGTGGACTATGATAGGTAATCTAGAGACGAAGAGCTTGAGAAACCTTAGTCTTTGCTCTGGCGAACGTTCTCCAGAAAAGAAGACTAATCCCGAGATAGCCCAAGTGCCCCAGAGGCGCACCCTGGTTTTCCCTTTCAATGACAGATGATGGGCTCGTTTCAGGGACCACTGAGTTCTCTTCAGGATACGTTTAAGTCTATATAGGTCAGATTTCGCCGACCAGTTCACCGTGACGGTGAATCCCAGGTATTTTACTCGACTCGGGAGGTAGGGAGAGGTTGATTAGTCAAAATGGAGTTGAGGGCAGAGAGTGCTAATCTCTTAAGTTTTTGCTTTGTTGCCTCGGCGCCATGAAATACCACCACCTGTGATTTGGCGAAGTTTAAAATAAGATTTGACCGGGTTAACTAGTCTTTTAATCTTAAAAAGAATCGCTGATGTCCGAAACTACGTCTTTGCACCTGCGTCCAGAGAACAGGGATGTGGCATCATCAGCGTATACCACTAGACGTTGTTCGCGTTTAAATATTTTAAAGAGCTCAATGGAAGCAGCAAGATATAAGATTAAAGAAAGAATATCCTTGAGGCACGCCCGTAATAGGGTAGAACTGACGCGCATCAGGGTTGTCTTCATAATAGAAGTTAACAATTCTCGCATGCAACCCAAGGGTCCTGAGAGATGAGATAACAAAGGGAATGGAGATGCGGTCAAATGCAGCAGAAAAGTCAAGGAAAACATCCACAGCAAGTTAATGACTATTCTCCTGACAAAACGGATGCACTTCACATATAACTAAATAAATCGAGCGACCTTTGACAAACCTATGGAAACCTGGTAGGATTAAGTTTCGCTTACTTAGATTATAGCGGATTTTACGCGCAAGCGATTTCTCGAAAATCGACACGAGGGAATTCTGAATCGAAATGGGTCGCCGGCTTTTAGGACAAGAGACCAGGTTTTTCTTTGGAATAAAAACACGTCTCTAATGTCGATGCCGGCCACATCGGAAGGAGTGGCTAAAAGCATTGTGACGGCTACTTATCTTCTTTGTTTGGCTGTCAAAAGCTGACGGACATGAGAAGAGAGTGGAGCGACGGATATGGTGGTTCCCAGAAGAGGCCCCCAAGAGTTAAGGATAGCATCGACAGATAGGTATCTACTCCTGAAGTCTTGCCAAGGCGGGATTGGTTGAGGTGATTGAGTGGCTCTATAATTATGTAGGGATAATTAACTCCTCCAAAATCTTATAAAGACCTATTTTTCCAATCAAGCTCAATGCTCGATCCTTCCAACACACAAACTTCTTGAATATCTTCCAGAAGGAAGACTGGGTTGGATTAAGGGAAGGAATGCTTGCCCTGTCCTTACCCAGTTTGAACCTATATCTAGTGCTCCAATATTCTTTCGAGAGAACTTATCTGGCAGAAGCAGAGAGGTTGGGAAGACGGAGCATATATGCTAAGGTCTTGAGTTATGTCGAAGTGGGAATGTAAATACGATCTTTGTAGGTAGTCGAAAGTATTGATGTAGCTTGCGAAGATAGGTAGGAATTAAATTCAGTTAGACTATCATTACCAATTCGGGGAAGGGAAGCGTTGGATAGCTGCCTGAAAAAAGCCACTCTGATTTGATCAAAGTGGAATCTCATTCGAAGCAGCGTATCCTCTTCTATCCGCCAGCAAATCAAGTCATGGGAGGTGGGCAGATGTTGTCGCGACTGCTCCTTACAGTGGGGGGTTTAACAACCACATCAAATGGAGCAGTATAAGTAAAGAAGTGAATTCGTTGATGTGAAATGAAATGTAAAAGAAGGTGGTTTATGAATAAGATAGCCGTTCTAGCTCTGCGGAGTGCTGCATTAATCCAACGACCAGTTCTGTCCTTGAAATCACCAAGTACCATGTCATAACCGCTATCTATAATCTTATCCAGGAGGTCACGGTTCTTGTGATTTCACCTGGACGGATGTAGACATTGACTAGACTGAGGCGTCTACCGTTCTTAAAAGTGAAACTACTAAACAAGGAAGGGATGGACAAGAATAGTTGAGTGGAAGGGAAGATCTTAAGGAACATTTAACTAAGGAAAAAACACCTTGATATGAATATGAGTGAGGCGGGTTTATGTACGGGGTATAGTGGGAACAAATGTGCTTGGGAATGAATCGAGTAATGTCCTGGGGGAAACGGATAGTCCGCGTCTCCTGAAGGACTACAACATCTGCATCTCTACCAGATAGAAGTCTAAGGACAGAAGCTCCTCCCGAATTCCACTGAAGAATATTCAGTAAAAAAGGCTCACAAGTACTCTGCATTGTGTTAGGTCAGCTGGGTGCGATTGCCTCATCGTTAGACAGAGCTAGGTGCGGAAAGGTTGCCCTTCCCGCCACTAACTCCGTCCTGGGCGAGCACTTACCCACGGGCAGTGTATTTATTTCCGAGATAGGCCTTTCGTAACAGCTTCCCGATCTTTAACTGAGGAACAGAGAGTGAAACTCCACCCCTTTTCTTCGATACGGGGACAACCGTCAAGGAAGTTTCAGGTGTTAAAAACAGCGAAGAGAGCATATTAGCAACAAGTTTCTCCATTTGCGATAGAATTGATTTTTTATTTGAGTCAAATAGCCGGATGATATTCCTGTCTGACATACGATTTGCTGGATTAGCTGCCGAGACAGCAGACGGTCTTTTTGTATTAATTGGAGGACTCACATAGTCCCTTCTGTATTATTTTGAAGAGGGGACACTTTCTGGACCAGGCAGGGTGGTCCCCTGGACAATGAGCACACTTGGAAGAAGCCCGCATTTTCTCATGTTTTTAATGAGCAACAGGAGTTCTGAGAACAGACTTCGCAAATTTGAACTTTAGAACAATTAGATATATAAAGAACTATATTATATGTAATAATTTAGTTTGAAGCAAATTAACTAGAGATATTTTGTATATATATTTCAGTCACTAATTTTAATCTCAAAAATTTCCCGTGTTTTTAAATTAAATGATTTAAATATATAAAAATAATAATAAAGATTTTATTAATATATAAGAAAAAACAGGTTAAATAAATAATACATGGTAATAAGATCAGTTACAAGAACAAAACGTTATTGGAAAATCTCAATCTTCATCCGTCTTCTCCAACCCATTAAGGTCTCAAATCCAGTGGGATCTGAGCCCTCCAACCAATCCAACACGCCGCTCTCCGACTGAACCACCCGGGGTCTTTCACCCCCCCCCCCGAAGAGACCAGTCGGCGCGGACTATGTTGGGTAAGCGAGATACAAGGAGCTTAAAAAACCTTAGTATTTGCTCTGGGGGACGTCCTCTAGAGAAGAAGACTAATCCCGAGATAGCCCAGGTGCCCCAGAGGCGCACCTGAGTTTTCTCATTCAACGACAGATGCT
The DNA here is from genome assembly GCA_012934845.2 of Pomphorhynchus laevis. Lineage (NCBI taxonomy): Eukaryota > Metazoa > Acanthocephala > Palaeacanthocephala > Echinorhynchida > Pomphorhynchidae > Pomphorhynchus > Pomphorhynchus laevis. Next base: position 57,466 of record WNNJ02001293.1, on the reverse strand, counting down.
GGGCCCGTTTCAGAGCCCAACTAGCTCTCTTCAGGATACGTTTTAGTCTATCCAGGTCAGCTTTCGCCGACCAGTTCACCGAAACGGTGAACCCTAGGTATTTTACTCGACTTGTGAAGGTAGGGAGTGGATCAGAGGCAAAAATGGAGGCAAGAGCAGAGAGTGCTAGTCACTTAAGTTTTTGCTTCGTCGCAGGTGAGCCATGAAAGAAAACCACCTGCGATTTGGCGGAGTTTAGAACAGGATTGGATATGGGTAACTGGTCTTTTAATCTTAAAAAGAAACAGCTGATGTTATAGACTACGTCCTTACACCTGCGTCCAGAGAACAGGGCTGTGGTGTCATCAGCGTACACCACTAGACGTTGATCGGGTTTAAATATTTTGAAAAGATTTATGGAAGCAGCAAGATACAGGATAGAGAAAGAGGGGAATCTTGAGGCACACCTGTAATAGGGTAGAACTGACGCGCATCAGGGTCGTCTTCGTAGTAAAATCGCTTGGTGTACAACAGTATCTCCACAATGTTAACAATTCTGGCAGGCAGCCCGAGTGACCTGAGAGAAGAGATAATAAAAGGTATGGAAATGCGGTCAAATGCAGCCGAAAAGTCAATAAAGACAGCCACAGCAAGCTGATGACGGTTATCTTGACAAAACTGTTGCACTTCACCTATTGCTGAATGGACCGAGCGATCTTTTACGTACCCATGAAAACCTAATGGGATTAAATTTCGCCTACTTAGGTGGTCACGGATTTTATGCGCAAGCGCTTTTTCGTTAATGGAGATGAGGGAGTTTTGAATTGAAATAGGCCACAGATCTTTCACATGTAATCGACTTCTTTTTAGGTAAAAATACTCGCTGGCTAATATTGATGTAGCAATGTCGGACGGTGAAGCTAATAGCATTGTTATGGTGACTTCTTTTCTCTGACTGTATGTCAAAAGCTGACAGACACGAGCGGAGAGTGGCGCATGGTTTCTGGAGATACCCGGAAGTGGCCCCCAGGAGTTAAGGATATTTGTAACAGATAAGTCTGTACTCCTGAAGTCACAATAAGGCGGGATTGGTTGGGGTGATTGAGTGGCTTCACAATTGTGTAAGGATAGTGACTCCTTCAAAACTTTCTCAAGGCCTATTCCACCAATCCAACCTACTACTCTATCCTTCCAACAGACAAACTTCTCCTTCTTGAATATCTTCCAGAAGGAAGGCTGAAAAGGGTTAAGGCGAGAAATGCTTGCCTTAACCTTACTCAGCTGGAGCTTATATCTAGTCATCCAGTATTCATTCGAGAGGGCTTGTCTGAAGGAAACATAGAGATTAGGAAGGTGTAGCATTTTAGTTAGGACCTTGAGTTTTGTTGAAGTGGGATTGTATATGCGACCTTTATAGGTAGTCGATAGTATCGCGGTAGCTTGCGGTGAGAGGTAGGTATTAAATGCGGACAAACTCTCATTCCCAATTAGGGGGAAAAGTTTGATAGCTGCCTGAAAGAAGGCCACCCTGATGGGATCTAACTGGAACCTTCTCCTCAGCAACGTATCTTCCTCTAACCGCTAACGAATTAGGTCATGAGAGGTGGTATGTTGTTGGCGCAACTGCTCAGTTCAGAAGGGTTTCAACAACCACTTCTTATGTAGCAGTAATATGTCGAGGATTGAATTTGTTGTTGAGCAATAAAAGGTGGGGGGGTGGTTTGTGAATAAGATAGTCGTTGCTGGCTCTGCGGTTTGCTGCATAAATCCAACGACCAGTTCTGTTGTTGTGGTCACCAAGTAAGATGTCATAGCCACTACCCAATATACGATCCAGGAGGTCACGGTTCTTGTGAATTTCTCCTGGCCATATATAAATATTGGCTATACTGATGCGTTTACCGTTCTTACGAAGTGATATAGCTAAACAAGATAGGGCTAGACAAGAATAGTTAAGAAAAGGGGAAGATCTTAAGAAGCATTTAACTAAGGTTAAAAGACCCTGAGATGAAGAGGAGTGAGGAGGGGTTATATACCGAGTAACGTGGGTTTATATAAGCTGAGGGATAAATCGAGTAATGTCTTTGGAGATACGGATAGTCCGCGTCTCCTGAAGGACTACAACATCTGCATCTCTACCAGATAAAAGGCTAATGGCAGAAGCACCTCCCGAATTCCACTAAAGAATATTTAGTGAAAAAGGCTCGGGCTTACTCACCATTGTGTTTGATTAGTTAGACGGGGGAAGCCAACCTAGGCAGAGCTTGGTGCGGGAAGGTTGGCCTTCTCATCACTAGCCCCATCCAGGGTCGGAACCCCTAGGGCAATATCTTAATTTCCCTTGGAAGCCTTCTCTTTCAGCAATTTCCCCATCTTCAGAGGGGGACTGTATGTGCCGAGGCACCGTGTTTTTTCGATTTCTGCATCACCATCTCTTGCTGTAGCGAAACTGAGGCTGATCCAAGGAACGCCGCCAAAAGGGGGGCTATCATTTGCTGTATCTGTGTTAGTATAACTTTTTTATAGTTATCTATCAAATATATAATGTCCGAGTTGGACATCCTGTCTGATGGCGCAGCAATGGATGCGAAACTTTTTACAATAGCAGTGGAAGAATCAGAGTATTTTTTCTTGTAATCTTTAAAGACTCTACATCGACGGGATCACGCGGGGTGGTCTCCTCCGCAATAAATGCAAGCTGGGGTGGCCACACACCTCTCCCCCTTAGACATAGCGACACATGTGGACAGACCACAAACACCACATGATTTTTCGCGTGAACAGGAGGAGGCCCAGTGCCCCCAACTGTGGCATGAGTTGCAGTGTGGGAATGTGTAGGAGTATTGATCCACCAGGGTGAATCAAAGGTTATACTCCAAGAAGGGGTTAGTAGCAGCCTTTTTACCTCTCTGATAGAGTGTACTTTAAAGGTCTTCCGTAGAAGGACCAAATCCTCCTCTTCTAAGTGGAGAGGGTTGTTCGATACCTTTAATGTTGCCTGTATTGGCTTAAGTAATAAAGTTCTTATGTGGGAGAGGTTTTGCTTGAAAACTAATTTGAATGCATCCATTAAGGCAGATTAAGCAAATACGACTTTCACTTGATTTTCATGGGTTCTATCAGATATAAGACTACTCTCCCAGAGTAGTAACGTACAAAATTCCGGAGAAATACTGTAAATAGTCTATGCCTTTCTATAGGCTTTAACGCTGTGATTATATCCAAATTATTTTGTTTCGGTATCGGGGGAGGGAGTTCCCCCGAGTCATAATCAGAATTAACAACAAATTTTCTAACCTGCGGATCGAGTAATACATATAATGAATAATTATAAAATAATTTATTTTAAAATTAACAAAGTCTACGTATTTTGTACAATATATAAATAGCTAAAGTAATAGTAGACTGTTTATCTTTAGATTTTATATAATTTAGATTTTATAAAATAATTTGTTTTAAATTTATTTTTTTAATTAAATAATTCAATTATTAATAATAATAATAATGATTTTAATCATTATTGAAATAATTCAATAAATCAATTAAAACGAATTAAATGCAAGTTGTAAGTAAAGGTGTACAACGACATCTATGCAAGTTGAATGCAAACATTGATAGCTATAGATAAAATTGCTATACATAATTAAATATTTATTTAATCTTCACCATTGCGTTATTCAACAATATTTTGTTGTTGAAGTACAAAATTACAAATTTACTAAAGCAGGTTCACTGATTGAATGATGGATTAAATCGAACATTCATTTCGATGTAAGAATTTACTGTTTTAACATAAATATCAGACTGCTACAGAGTATTTCATTATTATAGACCCCTTTTTGCATTATTATGGACCCCTTTTTGCATTATTATAGACCCCTTTTTGCATTATTATGGACCCCTTTTTGCATTATTATAGACCCCTATTTGCATTATTATAGACCCCTATTTGCATTATTATAGACCCCTATTTGCATTATTATAGACCCCTATTTGCATTATTATAGACCCCTATTTGCATTATTATAGACCCCTATTTGCATTATTATAGAACCCTCCTTCAGGTTGCTTTGGTTTATATTTAAATAAAAATTTTACCCAATAATGAATACTCAAAATTCAGAAACCAGCAGAGAACATGAAGAAGAAACACGTAAAAAGAGACATAGATGTCGTTGTACACCTTTACTTACAACTTGCATTTAATTCGTTTTAATTGATTTATTGAATTATTTCAATAATGATAAACAGAAACATTATAGAATGTTTTCTCAATCAGCAGGGAAAGGACTTAATCTTTAAGGGCATGTCTTCTATCAATCAAATATAAATATATCAATCAAATATAAATATCAATCAAATATAAATACAAACGATTCAGCGTAATCAACACAAAAATGGAATAAAGGAAATACTTTTAGAATATGATGTTCAAAACAGTTTGTGTACTAAATATATTAAAGCTATGACAACAATTTCATAGAATTAGCTATCAAAATCAAATGTGCATTCTACTAAGAAAACTGCTTTATTAGAAACGAACATGAAGTGGATTTAATTTCTAAATACCTGTATTCCTTCTACATTAGCAGGATAAGATATATTCAAAGGTAAAACTGTGGACACATTGTGATTTGTATAGTTGAAACCAACAGGTAATAATAGCATTATAATTAGAATCGGCAGCATCACAAAGTATGACGTCTCGTCACACAAACAGAATCGTGGCTAAAGTAGCTTACATTCATATCAGGATCAGAATGAAGAAAACACAACTCAGAATCTAGAAATTTATTAATTTAATAGAACAAGTTTTTTAGTCTTTTATAAACACAAATGACTATAAGGCATTTTATTAATGGATAAAGAGTTGCTATAAATTAAATAAGGATGACAATAATCAGAATGAAAACACAACTCAGAATCTACGCATCTATAAAACGAAATTAAGAGAATCAAATTGCAGCAGCAGATTAATGTTAGACAGCTTAAATGAGTAATACGTTAATTTTGTGGCTTAAGACTAGTTTGCACTTAAATCAAACTTTGTTCTGTTAAACGTATATAAAGGGCGTGCAAACACTCAGGCGAAAATGATTGTCCATTGCTATATTGATTCAATTACAGTTTCCAAAATAATGTATTACATATGACCTCTAGTAGTGACATATAGTACATATGACGTCTAGTACATATGACGTCTAGTACATATGACGTCTAGTACTGACGTCTAGTACTGACGTCTAGTACATATGACGTCTAGTACATATGACGTCTAGTGGTATACATGACGCCTAGTAGTGACGAATAGTATGCTGATCGTTGAGTGTAGTCCAGTTAATTACTGACAGCAGCTTTTAGCATATCGTATTATTCCAATGCAATCCTAGACCGTTGTTATCAAGCATCTTTGATGCAATCGCAATGATACATATGCCGAATCCTTTGAAAGATCCAACAAATGATACGATGCATCAACACATATCGCCTGATATGGATATCTATGGTCTGATAATCAAGCTTCCAGTTTACGAGCTTTTTGCTACTGGAATTTAAGCAATTTATCGGAAATGCTCTTTTCCAAAGGTCACACAGGCAGCCGAAACGTCATCGAGATGCATCATACTACTGATGAGCGCTGCCGGTCATCTCTGACGTTTAGTAGTGACGAATAGTATGTTGATTGTTGAGTGTAGCCCAGTTAATTACTGATAGCAGCTTTCAACATATTGCCGTATTTCAATGGAATCCTGGACCGTTGTTATCAAGCATCTTTGATGCAATCTCAATGGCACAAATGCCGAAACTTTTGAAGGATCCAACGAACGATGCGATGCAACAATATATGAATCACCTGATATGTATGGAGATGGTCTGCTAAGCAAGTTTCTAGTTTACGAGATTTTTGCCAGTGAAACTTAAGCAATTTATCAGAAATGCTCTTTTCAAAAGTCACGCAGGCAGCCGAAACGTTATTGAGATTGCTCATACCACTGACGAGTGCTGCTGGTCATTTCTGAGATCTAGTAGTGACGAATAATATGCTGATCGTTGAGTGTAGTCAAGTTAATTACCGACAGCAGCTTTTAGCATATTGCCGTATTTCAATGGAATCTTGGACCGTTGATATCAAGCATCTTTGATGCAATCTCAATGGCACAAATGCCAAAATCTTTGAAGGATCCAACAAATGACGCGATGCAACAATATATGAATCACCTGATATGTATGGAGATGATCTGCTAAGCAAGTTTCTAGTTTACGAGCTTTTTGACATTGAAACTTAAGCAATTTATCGGAAATGCTCTTTATCAAAAGTCACGCAGGCAGCCGAAACGTCATTGAGATTGATCATATTACTGATGAGCGCTGCCAGTCATCTCTGACGTCTAGTAGTGACGAATAATATGCTGATCGTTGAGTGTAGTTTAGTTAATTACCGACATCATCTTTCAACATATTGCCGTATTCCAATTGAATCCTGGACCGTTGTTATCAAGCATCTTTGATGCAATTTCAATGGCACATATACCGAATCCTTTCAAGGATCCAACAAATGACGCGATGCAACAATAAATGAATCGCCTGATATGCATGGAGATGGTCTGCTAAGCAAGTTTCTAGTTTACGAGCTTTTTGCCAGTGAAACTTAAGCAATTTATCGGAAATGCTCTGTTTCAAAGTCACGCAGGCAGCCGAAAAGTCATTGAGATTGATCATATTACTGATGAGCGCTGCCGGTCATCTCTGACGTCTAGTAGTGACGAATAATATGCTGATCGTTGAGTGTAGTTTAGTTAATTACCGACATCATCTTTCAACATATTGCCGTATTCCAATTGAATCCTGGACCGTTGTTATCAAGCATCTTTGATGCAATTTCAATGGCACATATACCGAATCCTTTCAAGGATCCAACAAATGACGCGATGCAACAATAAATGAATCGCCTGATATGTATGGAGATGGTCTGCTAAGCAAGTTTCTAGTTTACGAGCTTTTTGCCAGTGAAACTTAAGCAATTTATCGGAAATGCTCTGTTTCAAAGTCACGCAGGCAGCCGAAACGTCATTGAGATTGACCATACTACTGATGAGCGCTGCCGGTCATCTCTGACGTCTAGTAGTGACGAATAATATGCTGATCGTTGAGTGTAGTTTAGTTAATTACCGACATCATCTTTCAACATATTGCCGTATTCCAATTGAATACTGGACCGTTGTTATCAAGCATCTTTGATGCAATTTCAATGGCACATATACCGAATGCTTTAAAGATCCAACAAATGACGCGATGCAACAATAAATGAATCGCCTGATATGTATGGAGATGGTCTGCTAAGCAAGTTTCTAGTTTACGAGCTTTTTGCCAGTGAAACTTAAGCAATTTATCGGAAATGCTCTGTTTCAAAGTCACGCAGGCAGCCGAAACGTCATTGAGATTGCTCATACTACTGACGAGTGCTGCTGGTCATTTCTGAGATCTAGTAGTGACGAATAATATGCTGATCGTTGAGTGTAGTTTAGTTAATTACCGACATCATCTTTCAACATATTGCCGTATTCCAATTGAATCCTGGACCGTTGTTATCAAGCATCTTTGATGCAATTTCAATGGCACATATACCGAATCCTTTCAAAGATCCAACAAATGACGCGATGCAACAATATATGAATGGCCTGATATGTATGGAGATGGTCTGCTAAGCAAGTTTCTAGTTTACGAGCTTTTTGCCAGTGAAACTTAAGCAATTTATCGGAAATGCTCTGTTTCAAAGTCACGCAGGCAGCCGAAACGTCATTGAGATTGCTCATACTACTGACGAGTGCTGCTGGTCATTTCTGAGATCTAGTAGTGACGAATAATGTGCTGAACGTTGAGTGTAGTTTAGTTAATTACCGACATCATCTTTCAACATATTGCCGTATTCCAATTGAATCCTGGACCGTTGATATCAAGCATCTTTGAAGCAATCTCAATGGCACAAATGCCAAAATCTTTGAAGGATCCAACAAATGACGCGATGCAACAATATATGAATCACCTGATATGTATGGAGATGGTCTGCTAAGCAAGTTTCTAGTTTACGAGCTTTTTGCCAGTGAAACTTAAGCAATTTATCGGAAATGCTCTGTTTCAAAGTCACGCAGGCAGCCGAAACGTCATTGAGATTGCTCATACTACTGATGAGCGCTGCCGGTCATCTCTGACGTCTAGTAGTGACGAATAATATGCTGAACGTTGAGTGTAGTTTATTTAATTACCGACATCATCTTTCAACATATTGCCGTATTCCAATTGAATCCTGGACCGTTGTTATCAAGCATCTTTGATGCAATTTCAATGGCACATATACCGAATCCTTTCAAAGATCCAACAAATGACGCGATGCAACAATATATGAATGGCCTGATATGTATGGAGATTGTCTGCTAAGCAAGTTTCTAGTTTACGAGCTTTTTGCCAGTGAAACTTAAGCAATTTATCGGAAATGCTCTGTTTCAAAGTCACGCAGGCAGCCGAAACGTCATTGAGATTGCTCATACTACTGATGAGCGCTGCCGGTCATCTCTGACGTCTAGTAGTGACGAATAATATGCTGATCGTTGAGTGTAGTTTAGTTAATTACCGACATCATCTTTCAACATATTGCCGTATTCCAATTGAATCCTGGACCGTTGTTATCAAGCATCTTTGATGCAATTTCAATGGCACATATACCGAATCCTTTCAAAGATCCAACAAATGACGCGATGCAACAATATATGAATGGCCTGATATGTATGGAGATTGTCTGCTAAGCAAGTTTCTAGTTTACGAGCTTTTTGCCAGTGAAACTTAAGCAATTTATCGGAAATGCTCTGTTTCAAAGTCACGCAGGCAGCCGAAACGTCATTGAGATTGCTCATACTACTGATGAGCGCTGCCGGTCATCTCTGACGTCTAGTAGTGACGAATAATATGCTGAACGTTGAGTGTAGTTTAGTTAATTACCGACATCATCTTTCAACATATTGCCGTATTCCAATTGAATCCTGGACCGTTGTTATCAAGCATCTTTGATGCAATTTCAATGGCACATATACCGAATCCTTTCAAAGATCCAACAAATGACGCGATGCAACAATATATGAATGGCCTGATATGTATGGAGATTGTCTGCTATGCAAGTTTCTAGTTTACGAGCTTTTTGCCATTGAAACTTAAGCAATTTATCGGAAATGCTCTGTTTCAAAGTCACGCAGGCAGCCGAAACGTCATTGAGATTGCTCATACTACTGATGAGCCCTGCCGGTCATCTCTGAGGTCTAGTAGTGACGAATAATATGCTGATCGTTGAGTGTAGTCAAGTTAATTACTGACAGCAGCTTTCAATATATTGCCGTATTCCAATTGAATCCTGGACCGTTGTTATCAAGCATCTTTGATGCAATTTCAATGGCACATATATCGAATCCTTTCAAAGATCCAACAAATGACGCGATGCAACAATATATGAATGGCCTGATATGTATGGAGATGATCTGCTAAGCAAGTTTCTAGTTTACGAGCTTTTTGCCAGTGAAACTTAAGCGATTTATCGGAAATGCTCTGTTTCAAAGTAACGCAGGCAGCCGAAACGTCATTGAGATTGCTCATACTACTGACGAGTGCTGCTGGTCATTTCTGAGATCTAGTAGTGACGAATAATATGCTGAACGTTGAGTGTAGTTTAGTATATTACCGACATCATCTTTCAACATATTGCCGTATTCCAATTGAATCCTGGACCGTTGTTATCAAGCATCTTTGATGCAATTTCAATGGCACATATACCGAATCCTTTCAAAGATCCAACAAATGACGCGATGCAACAATATATGAATGGCCTGATATGTATGGAGATTGTCTGCTAAGCAAGTTTCTAGTTTACGAGCTTTTTGCCAGTGAAACTTAAGCAATTTATCGGAAATGCTCTGTTTCAAAGTCACGCAGGCAGCCGAAACGTCATTGAGATTGCTCATACTACTGATGAGCGCTGCCGGTCATCTCTGACGTCTAGTAGTGACGAATAATATGCTGAACGTTGAGTGTAGTTTAGTTAATTACCGACATCATCTTTCAACATATTGCCGTATTCCAATTGAATCCTGGACCGTTGTTATCAAGCATCTTTGATGCAATTTCAATGGCACATATACCGAATCCTTTCAAAGATCCAACAAATGACGCGATGCAACAATATATGAATGGCCTGATATGTATGGAGATGGTCTGCTAAGCAAGTTTCTAGTTTACGAGCTTTTTGCCAGTGAAACTTAAGCAATTTATCGGAAATGCTCTGTTTCAAAGTCACGCAGGCAGCCGAAACGTCATTGAGATTGCTCATACTACTGACGAGTGCTGCTGGTCATTTCTGAGATCTAGTAGTGACGAATAATATGCTGAACGTTGAGTGTAGTTTAGTTAATTACCGACATCATCTTTCAACATATTGCCGTATTCCAATTGAATCCTGGACCGTTGATATCAAGCATCTTTGAAGCAATCTCAATGGCACAAATGCCAAAATCTTTGAAGGATCCAACAAATGACGCGATGCAACAATATATGAATCACCTGATATGTATGGAGATGGTCTGCTAAGCAAGTTTCTAGTTTACGAGCTTTTTGCCAGTGAAACTTAAGCAATTTATCGGAAATGCTCTGTTTCAAAGTCACGCAGGCAGCCGAAACGTCATTGAGATTGCTCATACTACTGACGAGCGCTGCCGGTCATCTCTGACGTCTAGTAGTGACGAATAATATGCTGAACGTTGAGTGTAGTTTAGTTAATTACCGACATCATCTTTCAACATATTGCCGTATTCCAATTGAATCCTGGACCGTTGATATCAAGCATCTTTGATGCAATCTCAATGGCACAAATGCCAAAATCTTTGAAGGATCCAACAAATGACGCGATGCAACAATATATGAATCACCTGATATGTATGGAGATGGTCTGCTAAGCAAGTTTCTAGTTTACGAGCTTTTTGCCAGTGAAACTTAAGCAATTTATCGGAAATGCTCTGTTTCAAAGTCACGCAGGCAGCCGAAACCTCATTGAGATTGCTCATACTACTGATGAGCGCTGCTGGTCATTTCTGACGTCTAGTAGTGACGAATAATATGCTGATCGTTGAGTGTAGTTTAGTTAATTACCGACATCATCTTTCAACATATTGCCGTATTCCAATTGAATCCTGGACCGTTGTTATCAAGCATCTTTGATGCAATTTCAATAGCACATATACCGAATCCTTTCAAAGATCCAACAAATGACGCGATGCAACAATATATGAATGGCCTGATATGTATGGAGATGGTCTGCTAAGCAAGTTTCTAGTTTACGAGCTTTTTGCCAGTGAAACTTAAGCAATTTATCGGAAATGCTCTGTTTCAAAGTCACGCAGGCAGCCGAAACGTCATTGAGATTGCTCATACTACTGACGAGTGCTGCTGGTCATTTCTGAGATCTAGTAGTGACGAATAATATGCTGATCGTTGAGTGTAGTTTAGTTAATTACCGACATCATCTTTCAACATATTGCCGTATTCCAATTGAATCCTGGACCGTTGTTATCAAGCATCTTTGATGCAATTTCAATAGCACATATACCGAATCCTTTCAAAGATCCAACAAATGACGCGATGCAACAATATATGAATGGCCTGATATGTATGGAGATGGTCTGCTAAGCAAGTTTCTAGTTTACGAGCTTTTTGCCAGTGAAACTTAAGCAATTTATCGGAAATGCTCTGTTTCAAAGTCACGCAGGCAGCCGAAACGTCATTGAGATTGCTCATACTACTGACGAGTGCTGCTGGTCATTTCTGAGAAATAGTAGTGACGAATAATATGCTGATCTTTGAGTGTAGTTTAGTTAATTACCGACATCATCTTTCAACATATTGCCGTATTCCAATTGAATCCTGGACCGTTGTTATCAAGCATCTTTGATGCAATTTCAATGGCACATATACCGAATCCTTTCAAAGATCCAACAAATGACGCGATGCAACAATATATGAATGGCCTGATATGTATGGAGATTGTCTGCTAAGCAAGTTTCTAGTTTACGAGCTTTTTGCCAGTGAAACTTAAGCAATTTATCGGAAATGCTCTGTTTCAAAGTCACGCAGGCAGCCGAAACGTCATTGAGATTGCTCATACTACTTACGAGTGCTGCTGGTCATTTCTGAGATCTAGTAGTGACGAATAATATGCTGATCGTTGAGTGTAGTTTAGTTAATTACCGACATCATCTTTCAACATATTGCCGTATTCCAATTGAATCCTGGACCGTTGTTATCAAGCATCTTTGATGCAATTTCAATGGCACATATACCGAATCCTTTCAAAGATCCAACAAATGACGCGATGCAACAATATATGAATCACCTGATATGTATGGAGATTGTCTGCTATGCAAGTTTCTAGTTTACGAGCTTTTTGCCAGTGAAACTTAAGCAATTTATCGGAAATGCTCTGTTTCAAAGTAACGCAGGCAGCCGAAACGTCATTGAGATTGCTCATACTACTGACGAGTGCTGCTGGTCATTTCTGAGATCTAGTAGTGACGAATAATATGCTGATCGTTGAGTGTAGTTTAGTTAATTACCGACATCATCTTTCAACATATTGCCGTATTCCAATTGAATCCTGGACCGTTGTTATCAAGCATCTTTGATGCAATTTCAATAGCACATATACCGAATCCTTTCAAAGATCCAACAAATGACGCGATGCAACAATATATGAATGGCCTGATATGTATGGAGATGGTCTGCTAAGCAAGTTTCTAGTTTACGAGCTTTTTGCCAGTGAAACTTAAGCAATTTATCGGAAATGCTCTGTTTCAAAGTCACGCAGGCAGCCGAAACGTCATTGAGATTGCTCATACTACTGACGAGTGCTGCTGGTCATTTCTGAGATCTAGTAGTGACGAATAATATGCTGAACGTTGAGTGTAGTTTAGTTAATTACCGACATCATCTTTCAACATATTGCCGTATTCCAATTGAATCCTGGACCGTTGATATCAAGCATCTTTGATGCAATCGCAATGATATTTAAACATTATTTTAGAAATTGTTATTGAATTAATATAGCAATGGACAATCATTTTCGTCTGTGTGTTAGCATGTGCTGTGTGAAATCTTATAATCCTGAATTCGCACATATGATTCGCACATCTGATTTCACACATATGCAAAATCTGATAATCCTTGATTCGTAGCCTAGATTACTTTAATACGAATACAATTCATAATAATATAATTCATTTTTTAAACAATAGTGAAGCAGAAGTCGTTAATAATATCAATTATTTTTAAAATAATTTAAAATTATTTAATTTTTTTATTAAAATAATTTTTTTTTCTGATAATGAACAAAAATTCAATAAATTTTGTATTTGGTTTCTTTCTTTTATTATCTTTCCTTTTAACGTAAATAATCATCGCATACGATGGAACTTTATATAAATCTTGTTAATTTATTATTTCAATAAATTTACAGATTGCAAATGTAAAAATTATTCACCAATGATTTAATATTATTGTATTTTATATTGTTATAATTATTATTTAATTATTTTAAAGATATTCATCAAATAATCTAAGGTTTATTTACTTAGAATATTGAATATACAATGATGATTTACTCCGTTATGTGAACATAATACAAAGGATGGACTATGAAGGGTCGTTGATTAGATCAGACAATAAATTAAATATTCTTCAAAGAATTGAACATTTAGCAAATACTCTTACCAGCAGTCTAGCTATTAATAGAGAAAGTCAATTGACAAAACACGAAACAAGAAGTATCCCTAATGAAGACGTTGCTCAACAAAAGATATATCACTTCAAAGTGAAGGTTCGCCAGAAATATATTCCAATAAAATTCAAGTAGCTCATGTACTTTTGTAAAGTATTTAGGACAAAAAGTGGTCGAATTCCCGAAAGGAATGTCTGTATGTGAAGCAGTGATTAGTGAACTCTATTTAGTAAGTTTAATGTGGGTTTCAATTTATGTCATTAATAAGCATACTTTGTATACTTTATATTATACATTATTCTATTTCTGTTTTGTAGTAATTTTTTAAATACAAATTTTAAAGGATTTAAATCTGAAATTGATTTTCAGTTATCCATTTCAATATTTTTGCGCTTGCGAAAGAATAATGTGAACTTGGCGATTCACGGCAACATGTGTTTCTTAACACACGCTAGATGAGCAATTTTCGTGAATAGCTCGAATGCAGTTCACTATCTAAAATTTGGTATTGCTGAACATATTCGGGGTTCCTTGTAGTCTCCGAGATCTGTGAATCTCAATTTTAAATTGCTAATTTAATGTAAAAATTGACCGCATGTTCTCAACATGCGGTCATTATTGTAATTCCAGGCTTTTTTATTTGTGGATATTTTTACGAATTTATGTTATTTAATAATTTTAATAATATAAATTATATTTTCATCTATTCTTTAAAATTAGTTTGCTACGCGATTAAATAAATGTTTTTCAATAAGTTGCGGCAATAAGTTAATAATTAAATTTAAATAAGTTTACTGACTAATTGCTTGGCAATATACTACTAAAGCTGCATCTTTGTATATTTAAAATATATCGGAAAATAAATGATTTCAATTTTTTGAATTTTTACTTTGCATCTGGATCAGCCAATGCAATTAAAATGAAATTTTACTATTATCGTTATTAAAACGTAAACATCTTCAAAGATTGTAACCTTTGTCAACCTTATATTATGCTAGCAAAATATCATGATTTTTCACTTCTATAACAGATACAGCGTTAAAATTTAACATTTAGTTTTAAAATTCAGATTTAATGTAACCTTTAATTACTTATCTTTAAAATGCTTATCTTTAATACATTATTTTTATTTACCGAAAATAAAAAGAAAAATCGGAAACCGAGAAAAATGGCATTGCGCATTTCTAACGACTCAATTCGAGTTACTGACAAATTACTAAAGGTAACTAAACGCTTTAAATGAGTAATAACAAGTGATTATCCTACAGTCATTGATCATTGATCAAGCAATCGAGAAAATATCATACTGCTGCCCGGATCGGCATCGCAAAAATGGATTTGCCTATATATGCCGTGATTGTGTGTGTAAAACTTGGAATTGTCATGCATTTTTAACAGCTAAATGTCAAGTAAGTTTCGGTTCTGTTTTCAGAAGTATTTAGAGACAAATAAACTATCGATTTACAATAGTAAGGCTTGCGTTTATCGAATTAACTAAATTAACAAGAACTACATCACTAACCGAAATACCTTGTATGTTTTCGTCTTTAAATTTCATTAAGACTGTGTCGTTTAATGTTTCATTTAATGTTTCATTTAATGTTTCATTTACGTTTTGGTCATACACAGTGACCCTTTTCAATATAGTACTTGTTAAAAATTGCTTTATATTCCGTGAATACGAAAGAATATCGTACCCATTGGCTTATATTCTGGGCAAAACATACATCACAATCATTCGATATTTGTAAAGTTTTGTTTGTGTCCATCTTTTATAATTTAAAAAATAATTATTATTGATCAAGTTAACTTTCGAGGCAAAAAAACTATTGATTTAGGCTTGTGTTTATCTAGTTACAACTAACTTAACAAGATCTAAATCATCATTAATTCATCATCTGTTTAAATTTGTTTCGTCTTAATATTTTTTTAGTTTCTAAAATGATACGATCTCAAGCACATATGATCTATTACTCATAAGTTATAGCGCTTTAATTGGATATAAAGTATATACACTTTACCAATTCAGTTTAAAACGTGCATATCTTATAATCGTATTAGTTAAAAACTGAATTATTTGGATAAGAAAACTTTCGATATTTTTTGATTTACAATAGTAAGGCTTGCGTTTATCGAGTTACAACTAAATTAACAAGAACTACATCACTAACCGAAATACCTTGTATGTTTTCGTCTTTAAATTTCATTAAGACATAGTAAGAGTTGCTGAAATAATGAAATGTTATGCAAATGTAATTATCTATGACCTAATTAATATTTCGACAAGAAAACAAAGATTTTATTCAAATATTTTAAACCTGATACTTTGGTCATTTTCAAAGTTCATCTACAAATTTTAATAAAGACAAAATTCAATACAAATACATTACAAAACAAATTAAAAAATAAAATTTTCAGGGTTCTGATGAAGCCATTATTGCTTTTATTAGTATCAATCTTGTGTTCTTCAATCGTCCGTGCTTCAATATTATCTGTAGCCTTCTTTGTTCGTTATTAGCCATTATCAACCTTTTGTGATTCACCAAGTATTGATACACTGTGTGACATTATGGTTTTCTATTTGGTGTTGCGTATTTATTAATGCAGTATATTTACGTAGTATATAATAGCATTTTATCATTTTATATATAATATATACTTATAAAATTTCAATACTTCCAATAAATGTAAAATGATCACATTAAATGATCGGATTATTCTCAGTTAAATGATCGAATTCTCGAATTTTATTTTTGATTTATATGACCGTTTAATATTTGTATTTATTAGTTATTTAAATAATTTTTAAAATTACCTGATATTTTGTTTTAATAGTTATATAGTATTTATATACGTTAATTAATAGTTTAATCGGTCTTTTTGCTTAATGATTCCGTGAAATGCTGTAAATTAAATGACGGGTGAAGTGTAGATTTAAATACTTTTTAAGTTGTCATAACAATATATTTGTTAAAACTTTATTATAATGATCAAAATTTTTAATTTTTACAAAATTTGAAAAAGGTTAAAAAGTAGTAAAAACATTTACAAATAAATGAAGCAAATTGAAAAATAAAAAATTGAAATAAATTTCGGTTAAAATAATATTATAGTATGTACTATACGTTAATTAATAGTTTAATTTTAAAAAATAATTGTTTCGCACGTTTTGTAAAGAATACAGAAAATATTAAGGCGACTTGAAAACGAATATTAAATTATCTGTAAACGGTAAAACTAAATATTTCTGTTTATGATTGTATAAAAATAGGTTTATATCATTGAACTATATGCTTTAAACATGTATAATATACAGTAAACTATTCCAAGCAATTTACCGAATTAATATTTCACGGTTGATTACCATTGAGTTATCCACTCAGATTGCAAATCGCCATTTTGATTATGAACGTTTTGATGTGTAGTTTGTCCATTTCATCAGCCCGTTATATATTTATTATTTAATAATATCTACAAAATGCAACTTTATGATTTTGTAATATCAAGCGATCGTAAAAGTAAACGAGGAAATCGTTTGTTCAGAGTTCCGACGCGTCGTGACTTTACTTGCAAATCAATCCCGTCAATTACAAAGTAGCTAAATCGCAAAACAACTGCATATAACCGATATACTCTGAAAGATCAATTTTTACATATTAATAGCGATAGCCACTTCAAATATCATATAATTATTAAAAATATTTTTAGTTTTCTAGTAGAAACATCATAAAAGATAAGTGGAAAACAGCATTAAATGATCATGCGCAAATGCATTCGTCACATGAAAGTTATAAATTTACGAAATTTAAGTTTTATATATTAATATATAAAATTTTGTTAATGATTTCCTAAGAAACTTTTAAAGAAACTTCCATGTTTCTTCAAAATTAATAAAAAATATAAAGTTTCTTTTAACAAGTAAAGAAAGATATGAGATAGAGAGATGTTGACAAAATAATAAAAATATTAATAAAAATAATACGACCTTTGAAATATGTTGGGTTAAGAATTAATCTGAAATATTATCTTCCTTCTAAGCAATTTTATAATTGTTTTAATGAATAAATAATAATTTTGTTTTTCGTCAAAAAATCATTTAAAATTTGAAATATCACGATAATTTTATCTATCTGCTTCATTTTTTGTCGACTTTTTAAGCCATCACAAAATGTACTGATATTTATTTTCATTTTGTTTATTTATTAATATTGAAATTTTATGACTTTCTTATGATGTATATGCATTCGAAAGTTTAATTGAAAAGATGAGTTAATGATAATATTTATTATAATAATTTATTATAATAATTTAATAATTGTATAAAATATATAATATTTTATGTATAAAATATTATAATATATAATAAATTATATTATATATTACATATTATATATAATATAATAATATAATATATACTATTTATTATAATATATAATATTTAATAATAATATTTATTATTACGTGTGTATGAATACTCATGCAAAAATTTGTTTCTTGTAACTTTAAATATGTAATATATAAGTTTTAATATATATAACTTATATAAGATAACACTTGATTATATTTTTATAGTAACCTTGTTTAAAATATGTATCCATTAAATCATTTAAATGATATTTTGATATGATATTACATCTCATATCATTTTAATATTATACTGTACGCATGAATGATCATGCAAAAATGTTTCTTGTAACTTTAAATATGTAATATATAAGATATAAGTTAATATTTGATAATTATCGATAATAGCTGTTTTTTTATTCAATACAAATTATTTGTATTAAATAAATAAACATATATGTTTATTTGTATAAACATATATCATTAATATATCGGAACATATGCTCCATATTCTATATTGTTTAGATCTATTTTCTAAACAGTTATGAACAAATTCATATTCGTTATAGCTCAAGAATATGTTGTAATATTACTTTCTATTAAATGTTATCAGTTTAATTACGAAATATTATATATAATAAAAAAATATAAAAGCTATGTATATAGAATATTTGTATATAGAATCTATATATAAAATTTATAAAAATATATATTATATATATTATAGATATAAAATAATACATTTTTAATTTACATTTATTTAAATATATTATATATTATAAATATATTATGTTATATATTTATTAAATATACTATCGCTATACATAAAATAAAGAATAATCTTTGCTATACATAGAATAAAAAATAATCTTCTATGTTCCATTTTATTATATTATATATAATAAAAATAATATAAAAACTATAAAATTTATGTATATAGGATCTTAATACGTTATTTTTACGATATAAGTTGATTACCCTACGATTAAATTAGATGTTAATTCAATGTTCATATATAAATAATGTTTTCATCATTGATATTAGTTTTGTTAAGAATAAAGCTACCTTGATAATTTTTTTAAATTATTGTATGAAATGATTGGAGTAAAATACACATATATCATCAATATATCGAAACATATATTTCATATCTTTATATAATTTAGATTTATATTTTACACAGTTATGAACAAATTCATATTCTATAAAGCTTAAAAACAAGTCAGCTATAATTGGGCTACTATTACCACCCATTGGAACACCTTTTACTTGTCTAAATATAGATGTCCCTACTTTTAAATAATTTTGATTTATCAAAATATTTAAGGATTCTATTAATTCAATTTTATCCATATATTTATATTTATTTGATGGTTTAATTTTTGTTAGATAGGCGTTATAATTATTATAACATATATATGTATATCTTTTTCCGAATATAAGGTTAATTAATTTTACTAACGCTTCTTTAATATCTACTAAATCTAGATTTGTATAAAGCGTACTAAAATCGTATGTATTAATATTTTGAAAATTTATTCCTTTTGTCTGTTCTAAAAATTCTTTTGTAGAATTAATACTGAAATAGTGTTTTATACCAGTATTAATTTCGATTACCTTGCAATATTTTTTAAAGTGTGCTTTAATTGCTTTAAGTATTTTATTCATATAGACAGAAAGTGGTTTTAATGTACATTTAAACGCACTACATATGAACCTAGGTTTTATTGGATTTTTATGTAATTTTGGATTCCAATATAATATAGGTATAGTTTTATTATCTGATTCAACCTTTATACCCTTTTTATCCATTATAGAACAGTGACTTGTAATAATTGTTTCTAAATTCATATGTTGTGTTTATATTTAAATCATTATAATTAACTTCTTTCATCAGTATGTCATAATAAAGCTTTTTGCATGTCAAGACAAAATTATTACTAGCTTTAGCAAGTTTTAAATACATATCTATATTAATTTTTTCTTAAAATCTTGAAGATAAAATTATATTCCGCATTTCTTCTATTTTGAGAAATAGAAGAAATTTTTATTATAATAATTTTAGTAAAATCTAAACATATCAAGTCAATGTAATGTAATAATTAAAGTTTCTGTATATCACTACAAAATTGTTAATTATAAAATTAATTATATCGATTACCTTAATTAAAAATTCATCTTTAAAAATTCATTTTTTTTGATATTATAAATTTAGAATTCATATTTTGTGTTTTATTTAAGGCACCTCGTTTAAATTACATTATTGGAATGGCTTTTCAACATTGTTATGAACAAAAACAAGTAAGAAAACATTTGGAGGAGATTAAAACCTTACAAAAACAATGCAATGAACTTTTGTGTATTACCAATTCTCCTCCTGGAGACTATCAGAAGCCAGTTGAAGACGGTTTTCTATATCATCTAAGCTAAAAGTTTACTCCACGTATACTTTAAGGAAATTAGATTAGAAAATATCAGATTTATATTCCTATTTGACGAGTTGTTAACCTATACTTTAATATAAAAATTATAACTTTGCTAATTTCTTTTATTTTCTAAAATTTAATTTTATAAATGGGTTTTGGTATTTTAAAATTGTCTGATAAAAATGCAGTCAACACTTTTTAATTAAAGCTACTTTCAATCTTGTTAGTGATTAATAGAGCTTTGGGTACTTTCATATCCTTATTACAGAAAAATATTTATGATTACAAATTAAGGTACTCGTCATATTATCCGTAGATTAAGAATATCAGGCTTAGTATATTAACGAAAGCCAACTACATAACATAAACGCATGTCTACATCCATTTTTGTTTAGTTTCTGTTTATCTCAGGATGGGGATAGTGATCAACGAAATATTGTCAAGATATCTGAATAAACTGCTTTTCTCTTTACTTGGTCCCTCTCAATTTACTAGAAGGAGAATTTAGTGTATAAATGTTATAAATGTGACCCTCTACAAGAAATCGAAAAGAGATCTCTTTTCGAAACAAAATTTCGATCTCTTTAGGCGATTTCTTAAGATGACGTTTAATCTTAATCGAAAATAGATCGATGACGTTTTATCTTAATCGTAATGCATGGCATATAAAAATACTGATTTGTTTCATATAAATACTTATAAAAATCTTAAGTAATAAAAACTCTAAATTATATAAAATCTTACTATCAAGATATTACATTATTAAATTTATGTATAATACAAAATACATAGATTCAGTTAACTAATCTAGTTACATGGACTATATATGAATAGTTTATGTATTATTTATATATTAATTATGCTATGTATGCATTAGGTTACAAAATAGGTTTTTGTGGCATTATTAATTTTTATTTTAAATAATGTATTTTCAAATATTGTGAAGTTTCCAACCGATATATTATTAAAGTCAACATGCAAGAACTCCACAAATATTTATATAATTCCAAATTTACGACGGCTCAACGGCTTTTACAATATTGTATTAATAATTATATATCTCAAATTTTCATTTTCAAGTTTTTATGAAAAAACACTTGAAATTGTATAAAATATTGTAGATAATTCTGAAGATGACGAGCCTTAGCGCAATCGAAAATTTGAGATTAAATAAATATTTGAACGTTTATTTTCAAATATGTTTTGGTAGTATTGCTTATACTTTATTTATCAATTTAAGGAGCGATTATCACCCTTTCTAAATGTTTTAATATTTTAATCGTTTAAAGAACGAGTAGCGATTATCTTCTAAATATTTATTATTTAGGTGATATTTCTAAATGTTAAAACGTTTGACAGAACGATTATCATTAATATAATCATTTGTCAAAACATAAACCAAAAACAAATTCACGAAATTTTATTATTTCAATTCAAGCTAAGCCGAAAAGCTGCTGAAACAAATGTCGATATCAACGAAACTTTTGATGTTGGATTCACTACTCAAAGCACTGCACGTATGTCATTAGATGTTTACAAGGATCAATTAAGCACCTTAGCCGAAACCAATCCACCCGGAATTTATTGAGTACTTGCTTTTGAATTTGACGTGACTTATACTTTCAAAAAGTTTTATAAATTAGCGCCTCACGAATTGAACTAAACTAAAACAAACAGAGATTCATTGTTTTATTTTACGCAACAAAAACAACTGTTCTCTTGATTAAATTGTGACTAATAATTTAATTAGTTTTAATTAAATTATTAGTTAATTAAATAATTAATTTATTTAATTAACAAATAATTTTAAAATAATTTTATTTTTCTAATTTATTTAATTAAATTATTAGTTTTAATTAATTTTTCATTAATTGTGATGAAAAATAAGTCTTTTATAACAACAGCTGACGCTAAACTCAGTAGTCATAAATGGAACTCCACGGCATTTCTCAAAGCAACTGTTGCATTAAAAAGGGCAATGCAGAGTACGCGAAAAATAAATTTAGTTTTACAAGACAACCTAGTGATAAATTAGTTTTTAAAATTAATTTCAAATTATATTGTTGATGTGAATTTAAAGTAACAATAAAATCTGGTATTATTTGTAAATAAAAGCTTATATTTGCATTGATTGCAAGCCTATGATCAAATAAAAGGATTTGCAATTTGTTTACTTTTGTATACGTAGTAGTTATTACAAGAAAATATATCGAATTATTAAAATATTTTACCTGCTGGATAATTGGTTGATTTTTAAATTTTTATGCGATTTGCTAATGTTCAACATCTCGTTTACTTGACCATAAACTGATAGAAACTTAACATTAATAGTTTGTATGTTAACTTCTATATTTAATTACAATGACTAACATATTCTGTTAGCTATGACTAACATACTTTGCTTAGGAAAGAAGTCAACATTCTACTGATATAGAAAGTCACATTTGAATTTACTTTTATAGAACAATGTCGAAGTTGCTCTGTATAATACTCTGCCTAAATTACTGTTGTATCTTAGAATTTGTATCGCTTTACATCGTGCTATTTCGTCTACGCAAATTTCACAATATACTGAATTTACAGCTTATCATTTCAATACTAAACGTTGTTTTCTATGTATTTCAAATTTAATTTTGCTTGCGTTCATTTTCTGATAAAAGAAATTTTATAAGTTCATTGGCAATTTCGTCTCGTGTACACCATCTGATTATTATCACGTCATATTCAAAATCGTTCATCTCGAAACACTGTCATGGTTTTTTTTTAAATTTCACCACTTTGTTTTCACTTAAGAAAATCAATTCACCAAAGGAAAATACCAGCAGGACAACCTGACACTAAGCCATTTAGGGTATACAACATATCCTGTGTACAAATATAAAATATATTAAGTATATACCGGAGGGAATTTAGCATAAGCTCTGTGTATGGCAGTGCGTATTTCAGTTTAACCATGTATCTGGCACTAAATTCATTTTAATAGAAATGCTGTTTTACAGGGACACTTTCAAGTGTACAAATATATGTAATATAATTTGTTGTTACACCTGCCCTGGGACAGTCAATGGTGTACTCGTAAATGAATCACTGTTTTCCTCATGAGAAGGCAATATTCAAAGTCGCTACGTATACCCAGTCATCCTATGTGTGATGACAAACTTTAACAATGGCAGACGCGTTTCGCACTAACGGAGCTCATCAGTATCGTGACTTTAATAATAATCCATAGGCACCTTACAACGGTTTTTTTTGACTTAATTAACCTTCTAATTTGTATGAGAAATGTCCTCTTATATATAAAGATTGAAATTGACTGCGTCCCCTTATATAAAAAGTTGACTGCGATCTCTTATATAAAAGAGCATCCACTTAGTGTCCTCTTATATAAAAAGCGTCCTCTTGTATATAAAGGTAGAAGTTGACAGTGTTTTTGTTTATAAAAATGCGTCCTCTTATATATACAGGTAGAAATTGACCGCGTTGCCGTCCTGGATTCACATTGCTGGATTCGATCAATATATTTTAATTTAATAAACACAGGACAAATACTACAGCTTTTTTCTACGTTTAGTCATTAAAAGTCTAGAATAATTAATTAAAGTTATACGAATCAACCTCTAAATTTCAAAGTGAAGTAGCATATGCTTATTACGAAGTTAGAACAAATTCAGATTGTACTAGTCACAACATTGTATATTTAGCCACATGCACAATTTGCTTACGGACCACTACTTCCAAATTCCACTATTTCCAAATGCCACTACTTCCAAAGAAAATTTCTCACATTAGTCAATTATGGTATCCCACACACTTAAGAAATCTTCTGGCACACCGGTCTCCCAAACACATTCTTCTGACGGGGAGACATGTAATATGCTGAGCATACGCATTAAGAACATAAGGTGTGACGAGAAATGTAAAAGAGAAATGAACTGTTTTGCATGATATTAGCAAATAATTAGCTTTAACTTCAAGAAAATAATTAAAAATTTGTAACCAGTTTCGAAAATAAACGTACATTCATTAGATAAACCATTTCCTGTATTATACTTGTAGTTTATCAACATTATACAGTATATCAGAGCATGTTGGCAAAAATAACGCATTATATAATTTGCATAAAATACGAATTGCATAAAATACACGTTGTTTCCGTAAACTGTAAACTGTAAAAGAGTATGAATTAATGCAGTTTGAATTATGGTGCATGTATAGATACGGGCGAATGATCTTCTTATTGAATAAGTCAGTGAGGGTATCGATTTCATTTTTGTCTATCATTTGCATCATACAGCACAGTGGCGTTTCCTTTAATTTGCTGATGAGTTCGTATCGTGGAAATTATCGTTCAAGTGGTACAAGATGGTATATATATAAATTAAACACAGACAATAGACTAATTTTCGACCAGTAAGGTTTTCATTAGGAAATCTGAATTTAAAAATAGGACAGTCAAAGAATAAATAAAAGACTACAATGATTAATTTAAGTTATATCTTGGAAAAAACATTCAGGACCATCAGCCAAACCGAATGGACTCTGCCATTAATTGTTCCATCCAGAATTGTTCCCTTTCTTCCTAATTTTCTTGCTACTGAATCTAGATTCTACTATTGTACATTTGAATCACGGAAGACAATATGTTTCACTGCACCTTCATTTTATCTTTTACATTTCACGCCAGACATTCTGTTATTAATATCTATGTTCAGCATATTAGATGTTTCCACCCTCATAATGTAGACTCCAATTTGTGCATGTGGCTAAATATAGTGTTTTGGCTGGTACAATTTGAGTTTGTTCTAAATTTGTAATAAAAATATGCTACTTTACTTTTAAATGTCGAGGTTAATTCTATAGCATCACAGCATTTACATCTAGCTCGAGAACATTTATTACATTGATAATCAGTCAAGTTTTGGTTAATTTTGTAATTACTTCTGAACTCACTAGCTTCTGTGAAATTTTATTACTGGTTTTGTAAAATAGCTATGGTCTATTATCAAAATTGATATGGCAAGACGCCCCGCATGAGGCAGAAAATTTATTGAATTTTCGATTCCAGTTTGGAATCATCATCAGAAATCTGAAACAAGTAAAATGTTAAGGATATAAAAATCCAATAAATCGAAATAAATTCAATAAATTCAATGGAATCGAAAATTCAATAAACTTTCTACCTCATGCGGGGCGTCTTGCCATATCAATTTTGATAATAGACCATAGCTATTTTACAAAACCAGTAATAAAATTTCACAGAAGCTAGTGATTTCAGAAGTAAACAAAATTAACCAAAACTTGACTACGCAAATTTCAAAACTTGCCATTTCATTTTTGATAATTTAACATTGACCCCGAGCACCTTCCGTTTCAATGAGCCATGGTCTAATTCCTTTACATTTATCAGATCAAATACTTTTATATCGCGACCCAATATCCTTAATACATTATGATATGGTATTATCCCCATCGTTCGTTTATCCTTAATTGATTTACTATATAAGAGATCTGAACGCTTCACCATTCTAAACTTTCTAACTTCTCGATAATCTCTTTATCTGTAACCTCGTCTTAAGATATTCAAAGTAAATTCCTGTATAATAATGTTTCGAGCATGGTATGTGCTGCTGATTTTTATTATTGTTCGCAATTCATCAATGAATTGTCAATGATAATTCATTCAATGAATTTGATTCAAGTTTTCTGTGAACATACGTTGTGTATCGTATCTTTCTATTTACTATTTTATTAACATTTAGTCCGATAAATGTACTGAGCTGTTCCGATCACAGGTAAATTTCATAGCCCCTTCGTTTATGTGCGTAAGGAAGCTTTTCAAGGAATCTTCTCCATGTGTCCAGATAGCAAATACATCATTGATGTATCGCCACTAAATGTATGGTTGAAGCTCAGACGATGCCTTTCTGTTTCACAATAGTCCATGTATATTATTGCACGGTCCGGAGCCAGGGAGGCCCCACGGCTGTTCCGTGTTGTACATATGTAGTATCGTTTAAACTAACTATATTGTTCTATGTAATCGCGGTATTTTCGGTTATGAAATCAGTCTTATTTTTGTCAAGAGTCGATGTTGCTATATTCAATGCTTCTAAACCTCTATAATGTTGTATGTTAGTGTACAGCGAATATCTAATATGAGTAGGATTTCATTTGCTGGATTTTTATATTTAATCTCTTCGAATTGACGTATGAAGCGGTTTTATCTTTTTATGTAAAATACGAGTAATTTTTGGGTGAGAGAACCCATATAACTTAAACTTAATCTCTCATTACACGGAATGATCTTTTTATGAATCTTTGAAAGCATATAACAAGTACCTAGTCGTATTATGTTAGGAATAATGCTTATTATGCGGTACTTCTTTTTGCATGTAACTACTAGAAAGTAGTTACATTAACTACTTTAAGTCAGTGGGTACAGCCTCGCAATATGATTGAATTAAAATGCATTTCGGCTAACTCCAATTAATCTAACTTTAGCCATACAACGATTGGTCCACCTTTATCAGCTCATTTTATGCTAATGCTATCGTGTCTTTTGTTTTGAAAATGTATATATGTTCCTTTTTGAAATTAGGTTTCCTCCAATGAAAGTCTATCAAATAAAGAAATAGAAGTGCTTTCCCTCGGTTTGAACTTTAATTGCTGCCATCGCGAATTTAGTAGACAATTCATTAGTCTACAATTCAGAATGCTATTTTCAAATAGTAATTTTGAATGTCGAAAGAGATCAGTGTTATATTCTCAACGTTATTGGTAATAACGTTGTTAATTGTACGATGCGAATAGAGATTAAAGAATAATGGAACAATTTTTATAGTTGTCACTGAGATCAAATGATTGATAAACGCGATTGCGAATGCGTTCAATATTGCGACGAAGGCTAAAATTATAAAAACGTAAAAATCATGTTTTTAAAGGGCATCCTTATATTTTTATGATTATATTTTATAACAACTCGCAAAAAACATAATTGCTCTTTAC
This sequence comes from Pomphorhynchus laevis, assembly GCA_012934845.2. Classification (NCBI taxonomy): domain Eukaryota; kingdom Metazoa; phylum Acanthocephala; class Palaeacanthocephala; order Echinorhynchida; family Pomphorhynchidae; genus Pomphorhynchus; species Pomphorhynchus laevis. The sequence goes on along the minus strand of WNNJ02001293.1, from coordinate 29,908 downwards.
TATTATTCATATATAATCTTTATATCAGATTATTGATAATTATTGATAATATCAATTATCTTTATTGATTAAATAAAGACATTTGGAAATTTATTCAAAATGTTACGAAAATCGAATTCCATTAAATGCCCTAAATAAAGTATCAAATAAAAATACGATGGAACAATTATAATATCTACTACTTCGCCATATTTTATTTATTTTCTTAAAACAGAAGAAAGTTATTAAGTATTTAAAATCTGCAATAGTTTGATGACTAACCAGGAATGTACGCTCAAACCATAAAATGGTAAAAATCAGAAAAATATTTATGCATTTCGTTAAGAAAACTATTTTTCGATTTTTCTCATAGAAACTTATCTAAGTGTTTGTTACAAGATAATCGAGATATTATCGAGATGTTTTACATTTTACTTGTTTCTAAATTTTTATAATACGAAATTAAACTCGTTTTCTAAATTTTTACAAAATGGTATGCAAGTAACGGAAGTGTTTATCTCTGAGACATTGAAATGCAGAAGTTTTTAAAAGTTGTGGCTTTTCTTACTTCAAACATTTATTAAAAAGCATTTCTTTATATATATGATTTTTAAAAGTTGTGGCTCAAAAAATGCAGCCGATTAAAAAAATTGTGGTTTGAGCGGACTTTATAATATTACGCTTGCAGAGCGTAAATCAATCTATTTTGTGAACAAATTGAATTTACGTAATAAAAATATAAAATCAAATAATTTGTAATTTTAAATTATTTTGATCATTGATCCAAATCAACTATTCCAAAATCTTTTATACATGCTTCAATAATTGGGGTGAAAATTATATCATAATTCCTTCTGAATTAATTCGAACACATTTAATAATTAAAGGATATTATTTACCTAAATGAAAACATATGAAATAACACATATTAAATTGCTTTAATATTATTTATATCCAACGGTTACTTGCAAATGGGTCATAATATTGACAATAGAATACAAGAATCTTCATTTTATTTTGTTTGACCTCCGGGTTGATATAGGCCTTACATATAGGCGGAGCCATATGTAAGGCAATGCTTAAACAATTTACTAAATTGTTCATACAATCTACATTTATTTCTTGCTCAAGAAATAAATGATTTCTTGAGCCACAATAATTATTGTAGCCACAATAATTTTTATTGTGGCTAAATAGATATATAGATAAATAGATATAAATAGATAGATAGAAATAGGCATAAATAGATATCTACAGAAATATTATGTTTCAAGCCATTGACTTAAATGTTTCGTTTATGTTTTGTCTTAATATGATTTGCAATATTACGGATTTATAATCACAATTTTAGGATATTTATTATTCGTTTAATCTGTATCATTTATTAATTTAATGAATTATTAATTTAATAAATTAATAATTTTTATATAATTTATTTAATTTATAAAGTATATATATATTATTTACAAAATATGTAAATTTATTAGTTAAAATCATAACTACACATACGATCATACACGTAAGACTTTACATAATTACCAGCGATTTTAAATAAATTAGCAAATACTTCACACAAAATTAGTTTTTAATTAGTTACCACATGTCACAATTACGAATATTTTTTCAGCCATTGAATAATAAAAAATTGAATAAAAATTAACATTAAAATTAAGTTATGACCTAATATTAACGCTCAAGTTCTTTAAAAAGACGGAAAACTTTTCTTGTTGGTTACGACAAATTGAAAAAATCGGAAATATCGCAAAATATGCAATTTTTATGGAAAAATATCGTAATGTATCAATTTTTGTGTTTTCAAGTTCTTATACCTAAATAAACCACCAAGGTATCAATGCATAGCGTGTTAATTCATGAGTTATTTTTGATTGTCCTATGCAATTGGTGAGCTTAGGCATTTAACAATAAAGTTTATTATGTCTGACAACATGATAATAATTTTCTTTTTCTTGAGCCTTTATCCCACTTTGAGGCGGGGTCGGCACTTTGGTCCTCCATTTCGTCCTATTTGGAGCCATTGATGACGACTTTTGTTAGTATCCTCCTAATGGGCCTGTCGAATGGGCCTGCGAACGGAAATTTTCCGCGTTTAGCTCACCCTGCATCTCGTATGCGGCGGGGAGTCATGTATTGTGGTATTTAGAATGTAAATTGAATATTAATTTTGCAGGCATTAAGTATTTTGTACGGTATCACGCACTGATATTATTTCGCTCTTGACCACGATTACTTGTTCTTAAATATGTGCCAGTTCGCAACCAGCTTTTATATACGAAATCCGTTTCTGTAATTGTAACTCAAGTTGTAACTGCTTTATGGTTAGATTAACTTATGCTTGTTTCAAAGTTAATTTATATATTTATACAATATATACTAATTTATTGAGCTTATTTCGTAAGCATACTAAAATATATGCTTATCTAGGAGTTTACATCGTTTATCAGCAACTTGAAGAAGTACATTGTAAAACTAAAGTGGAAAATATAAATAACTTAATAACTTGTAATAAATATCAATATACCGTTGTGAAGATCAGTGTATAATTAGATTTAATAAAAAAAGTTAATTAAAAATAATTTTAATAAGTTTAAATTATAAAAATAATTTTAATGTAATATCCATAGGTAACGCTTTGAGTGCATATGTGTATTATGTAATACAATTCATTAACGTAATTTAATCGAATGTAAGTTTTAATTATTGATAAATTAAACAAGTGATAAGTTGTAATAGATTAACAATCTACAATTAGTTTTTCAACTGAAAAAGATAGAGCAAAAGGTTTAGTTGACACTTGAATTAAAAAAAATATATAACTCTGGTTAGAATAATTAAACAGGAGAACAAAGAAAACATTAAATAAATTTAATAACGTTTCTGCATACATAATCTGAGCTCGCAATTACTAACTCACTTGAGCTTTTCAAATAATTGAATGCAGTGGGCGTCATAAATAAATTACAAACAAATATAAAGAACTATTACAGTTGATTTATAAATATCTTTTGTCATATAGATATTATTAATAAATAACTATCATTTAGTAATATTATTTATTAATATTATTTATTTAATATCATTTGTTAATAACTATAGTTATTAATAAATAACTATTAGTTAATAAATAACTATTAAATATTTAATATAAAACTATTAACAATTAATTTATAAATAACTTAAGAAAACGAAGAAAGTTGAGATAAGGAATGTAGTCAACATTTTGGCTTGTTGCCTTGATCAAGATAAAACTGATTTGATATACATATTTTCAACTACTGATAATTATAAAATCAAAATTTGAGTGATGTTTTAAGTAGCATTTCTATAGGTAAAAACAGTGAGTAACGAGGATGGATATCGAAATAGTTTAAATTATTACAAAACACTAACCATTTCTATATATCATGTATTTAAAGCAATCATTATGTGAATGCTTTTGTAAACAAAAGTTTTATTAAAGATGTCTAAGGTGATTACTCAAAAAAGTTCGGCCAGAGGGGACAATATATCTAATGTAGATATCAAAGAAATATTTGATTATTTCGATCGCAATAAAGATGGTTTTCTCGAGTTAAAAGACCTAGGAGTCGCTTTACGATCGTATGGTTTATGTCCTTCTCAATCAGAATTAAAGCAATTGGAAAATGAACTAGGATCCAAAATAAATGCAGATGCTTTTCGAAACGCAGTTCGACGTTTTGAAAGCAAAGGAAAGAATTCACAAGAAGAAATTCGAGAAGCTCTTAGGTAAGCTCTTTGATTTAAAATGAATAGCTTTAATTAGCAAAAGCTTATATTTTTATATCAAAAAAATAACCCAACTGAACTTACATTTACAATATTAATAATTTTTTTTATTATTTGCTACAAATTGATTTGCGGTGTTGATTAAAATAAAAACTTGATTAGAATGCTTGGCATAAAATGCGTTTTATATTGACAGTGTAATTTTAGAACCTCAAATACAAAGATAATTCTTTGTAATAAAAATGCCTTTTTTGTTTAATAAAATCAGATCGATAAAATTTAAAAATTGAAATACAATTTACAAAAATACACGAAGGTGGTTGTCGTGTGCTGCATCGAACGTACACTCAGCATTTCCTCGTCGAACTGCAACACTCAGGCGCTGAATGAATACCTGCCGCTTGGGGCTCCGGTTGGTTCGGATTAATAGTATGCCTAGATTTCGGAGGAACTCTTTAATATCCAAATTGGGTATTACAATTCGGTATTACACCGAATTGGGCTCCAAACGAGCCCAATTTGGTGTAATTTTATCACCGTCAATAAAGATAATGATTTATTTAAGTACTGGTTTAGTTAATATTACAAGTCTCTCGGATAAATCGTTTTAGTGAATTATTTTCTGGTAAATTAGTTTACATTTAAGTTTAGTTGTTTATGGCGAGTATAAGAATGTAGGAACGTATAATTTTTATGTTTTCTCTTGTAACTTTAACTAGTTCATAAATAATAAAAAGTCTACATTTATTTCATTACTCAATATAAAGCAGATTGCAATTATTAAAAATTTCAAGAAGACATTACTTCATTATGATATTTTATTACTTAAAAGACTTACTATTTATTTCAAATTCAAAAAATTAGATTCGGAACACTACAATCCACAAGACTCGTTTTAAAAAATGAAAGACTATTTTCGGAACTTAAATTTAAATTTCCATTATATTTCCGTCACAGCAATCGTATCTTAGGTAAGAGCATATATTTTAATAAAATCAATCACATTTAGATATTATCACATTTTGATCAAATTAATCATTTATACATTATATAATCATTTATTATAGATTATTAAGTATTTAATGTTAATTGCCCGATTGATCAAATATCCATTGATCATTTAAATATTACATGAAAATAATAATATAATTATATTTTTTTAATAATATAATTATATCATTTTCACTCATATGATGGGTAAATTAATAGTCTTTTTGTTTTATAAGAAATAGTTTATTTTAATTATATTGACTATTCAAATACAAATATTTTTACGCTTTATTTCTCTAAGTCAATAATTTATTCAAATTGTTGATCTTTAATAAAACGATCACTTGTAATAATAACAATATACTATTATATATTTTTTTATCTTTTTTATTTTAAATTTATTTGCAATATACTATTAATTTAAAAATTATTTCCAATTGTACATTTTTATTATAAATTTTAATTTATAATTAATTATAAAAGGTATTTAAAATTAATACTAATTAAATTTATTTTTAATTTGAAAGATGTACTTAAATCAAATTCGATCACGGTATATACTTTCAAAACAAATTGCAAATCATAAGAAAACGTAGATGAAGGCGAAATTGTATGACTTACAAAGCCTTAAGGGATGACATAATTATAAAAATGAAAGTCAATGTCGAAAGTTGATAAATATTGTTAAAATTTACCAAAATTGTTAAACTAGTATGTAAAAGTATTTATTACTAAAGAACCAAAATAAGAAGAAAAATTATTTATCGTTCAAATAACAATATGGTTGAGTATTTACGGCTACATGTTTCTGCCAACAAATAAGCCAGAGGAGTTGCAGAAGTCGAATGTTAGAGAAAAACAATTCAGTCATTGTTTATAAAAACAATTCAGACACTTTCCAATGTCTGAATTAACGATTAAGCAAAATTTAATCAAAAGTTAATTTGTAGGACATTGAGGGCTATATTAAGCTTTACTGTCCTTCACAATTACCATTATAAATATTATTCATATTGTAATAATGTATGATAATACATGATAATATGTGATAAAATATAATAATATTTAGAAAAAACATGCAAGTTTAAACTTTCCTGTTTGTATCAATTAATAAAAGTTGTATTAAAATTCTTTCTGATTCTAATCTTTTAAATGATTTTAAATAATTAAATAGTACGTCAAGTACATCTTCTTTAGAATATTTGATCGTGAAAGTTCAGGCAAAGTTGACATGTTTGAAATTAAACACGCAATGACTACAATGGGTGAGCCGTTACGAGATGAAGAAGTCGATGAATTAATACGTGAAATCGATATCGATGCTGATGGTAAATGCTTCTTGGAAGATATTGTCAGAATATTATCGAAAAATAGATAAGTCTATTAACATTTATCTGAAACTTAATTATATTTTTAAATAAATATTTTGACATTTTGGTATTATATTATTTATATTATATTATATATATTATAATATTTATATTATATTATAATATTTTACACCTAACTCATTGATTTTTAAAAAGCGCTACGGTTCGGAAAATTGATCCAAATAAAAATTATTTATATATAAATTATTTATTTGCCTTTTTTAAATTAAAATAAATAAAATTAAAAATTCAAAAATACAAAAATGCTCAAATTGATTTTTAAAATGTTTTGAAAATGCAATAAATCCACTGTTTTTTATTTTACGATTTTTAAACAGAAAATCATAAAATATCTAAATTAACAAAATAAATTTAAATTCTTAAGCGAAAAATTCTTATGGATAGTACATTATATACTTTGTATTAGAATAATATACACTAGACAATCGAATTTCATCAGATGTAATACATTGTTAGGTTGTATTTGATCCCGTTGCTATGTTGTGTTGAAGAGTAGAGGCTGATAACATAAGCTAACATATAAATATGTTAGCTTATATAAATATGTCTGATAACATATAAATATAAATAGAATGAACAATTGCATACACGAGCGAGTATCATCATTTGGTCGGCTTCATCAATTATCCTCGTGTGAATTCTTTAATCCTAGATGCAGCACTGTACACTATAATCAGCGTAGGTGGACCTCATCAACAGGGAGCCTACGCCTACCTTTCGTGTTTCGATCCTTTAATTATCTGCTGAAATTTTCCTCTGCTGCCTTTCTGTAAAAACAAACGATACAGTTTGTAAGGAAAACATTTCCACTTTGCAAACTGTACGTTGTCCGTATTTTGAAACCAAAAGACGGAAATAGCACTACAGTTGACGGAAACAACCGACAATCTGTATTTTGAATTTTCTTTGACAGGAAACCGGAATCTGTTAGGTAAATTGAATGATTAATTGCATACACGAGCGAGTATCATCATTTGGTCGGCTTCATAAATTATCCTCGTGTGAATTCTTTAATCCTAGATGCAGCACTAGACCGAAACACGAAAGGTAAGCGTAGGCTCACTGATGATGAGGTCCACCTACGCTGATTGCAGTGTACAGTGCTGCATCTAGGATTAAAGAATTCACACGAGGATAATTTATGAAGCCGATCAAATGATAAATATAAATTGTATAAAATCATTTATAATTATTTATTTTATTTATCATTATTTTTAATTTATATATAGTATAAAATACGTAGACTCAACTAGCTTATCTGATTTTAATGTAGAAGATTTCAAAGGCTGAATGTAGCATAATCCATCTCATTTAGAGTACTCGATAATAGAAACGACGTTACTAACATGTATTTGGCCCCGCTGCCATGTTGGGTCGATGAATTTATCATTATTTATAATTTATATATAGTATAACATACGTAGACTCAACTAGCTTATCTGATTTATTGGTAATGCTCAAAGATATACAAGTAAGTATTCAAAACCACGATTTATTTACCTGACTGCCTGTAAAAGCCTAGTCTTTGGTAAGTAAGTATTTTGTTTAATATTATTTTTCATTAAAACTGGACTCTAGGGCTTTTCCACCTTAGACAATTTTTTTTGCAGTTTTATCAAGCAGTTTTTGAAGAGCTTTTTATAAAATACGTAGACTCAACTAAGTAAGTATTTAAAATACTTAAATACTTGATTCAAAATAATTAAAATCAAGTACTTAATTATATTTATTTTATTATAAAATTAATTGAATCATAATTATATTAATTAGATAAAATATAATAATGTGATTGTATGGTAGTAGGTAAATAAAAAAGTAGTACTAACGAGAAAATGCAAATCTAATACTTGCTAATTAGCGCATATGGTGAATAAAATGTAAGCATACAATTACTTTGCAAATAAAATAGTCGTTCCTTGTAAATAAAATTAAAAACAAAATTAGTTATCCGATAAAATCAAGGTTTATTCTCAATTAAGAATGATGCAGTTTAGGGCTATTTTTACAATTTATTTAACAAAAACAATATTTAATAGAAAATATAATGTTTAAAATTTTAAATGTAAAACAAAAAATGGTTTCGACTGAACAACTTGGCAGCACGATGTGGTTTCTGAGACAGAACCCGACAGAAGCTGTACTTTAGGTCATGATCAACGAGATCGACTCGGGTAACATCTGGTAGCGGATTGAATGTAGCAAATCGCATCGAGAACAATGATACACATTTAAAATGTTTATTCAATGTTTTATAAAAATACTAAAATATACGAGTAAAAGATACACAAAGTACTTAGCAAACTTTAAAGTTAAATTATTAAAATTTTTGATAATAAAATGGAAATACTTTAGGAAAAATGTCAAACCGTTTCATGTAAAAACAATATAATGTAAAAATATTAGTAAATAAATTAAATAATTACTTCTTATGTGAATATGGACGTTTATGAATCAGAATTGGTCGTGGTTCATTGATGGATGCGGTAAGATGTTCACAAGGTTCCTTAAACGGTTGATTATATTTATTGAATTTAATATAAAGTCTCAAAAGTTTAATTATACATCCAAGTCATAATCAATATGTGCAAAATGTTCACAAGTTTCTATATACAGTTAAATATATTTACTGAATTTAATATAAAGATTTAAAAATATTAATTTGAAAAGATTTTAATAGTTTTTAAATGGTTGATACTGATCCATTATCAATAAATAATTATTGGAGCTGGATCAAAGAAAATAGAAAATTATTTTCGATATTTCGCTAACTTCTATTAGCATCTAAAGATGCTAATAGAAGAATAGATAATAGATAGAATTTAATGGATAGAATTTGAAAGATTTCTAATTTACTCTATATGATTTTATTATGTTAAAGTTAACAAAATGAAAAAATTTAGATAAATATAAAGCTGTTTTCTAAATCAGAAATCTATAGCAATTTATGCAAATATCTACAAACATCTATAGAAAAATGATTGCTTCTTTACATGTAGACCTTAATATCAAGCTTTTAAAGTTATGTTGACCTAGAATTTTGGTGAATTTCCTGTAATCACATTTACTCTTGATTAAATTAGGCGGATAGCTTTCTTTCTCGATGGCTTATTTCTGTTCGAAACTTATTGTTTAACAAATTTCGAAGTGTATCACAAAGTGTATTACACAATCACAAAGATACGGCGGTTTTCCTCTAAACATTAATGAACGACAACGAAAACTGTTTTATTAATGAGTTTCAGCCAGCAAAACTAAATCGCCCTGTAATATGATAACGGTTTTGTAAGAGCATAAGTGTCTAGAGCATTATTATTAGCTATTATCATTGGTAAGACGAGTCTTAGTTATTTTCTGTAGCCGTTTCATACTATCGCTTTAAAAATTATTTTATTTAAATTTAATCATTTTAAATTATCATTTATGCGAGAGATATTAAGCATTTCAATTTTCTACCTCTTATAGCTGCATAATCAAAGATTTCATTTCGATAGGTCGAATTTAATGCGATCTTTCCTATTTGCTAGTTTTAAATTATTCTTAATCTTGAAAAAAGAATGAAATAATAATAATGAAACAACAGGAAACAGGAAAATGTTAAAAGACAAAGATTCCGTTTTTTACTACGAAATCGTAAAAACTGCAGGAATGCTAATTCACTTCAAACATTTACTTGATTTAAATACGAAAACAAATAAACTGTATCCTTTTTTATTTAAATCAAATCATTATTAAAGATTATCACATTATCAAGGACTATAATCACCAAGCGGTTGAATTATAATCATTCAACGGTTGCTCTGGCAACATTTAAAAATGCAATTTCAGAATTCTCAATACGTAATTATTAAAAAAATTAAATTAAATTTATATTTTTAAAATTTCGAATTAAATAATAAATTTACAAAAACTATAACAGTGTTTTCATAATTTTTCTCAATTGTAAATAATTTCCGGAGTCAGTGTGTTTGTTAACATAAAAATGTTAAAATTGTTATAATTTGAATAATATTTTATTGAATTGTTTATTACAATTGTAGAAGTTATTGATTTAAATTATTATAATAACTTAAACCAATAGATACAAAATAAATTAATACCTATATTTGGTATTGATTTCAATAATGTTATTGATCTACAAGGGTAAGCAATAACTAGTGAAATATAAAAATAAACTTGTGTTTTGATTGTTTTTGCTTCAGAATTTTTTATTGATATCCAATAGACAATTGTGTATATTGACAAACAGACACAAATGATTTAATACTTATTTTTTTTATCATTTATATCAATAATGTTATTGATTAAAAATAAATGATTTTAATTCATTAAATTTGGAATTTGATGCAAGATCGTCAAAACATAAATTCATTTTTATATTTCGCTAGCTGTTTAAATAAGATATTTCTTCTCTTTAAAGAAGATATTTGTAATTATAGTTTCTAATGTTAATAAATGTGCAATAGGCATTAATATTATTAATAGTTGATAATAATCCATTTATTTATAAAGAATTATTATAGATGGATCACTTTAAAGAGAATTGTTTTGATATTTCGCAAAGTTCTGTTAGCATCTTCAGAAAATTACTTTTTCTGTAGTAATTTTTTAGTAATTTTCTGAAGATGCTCACAGATGTTAGCGAAATATCAATAAAAAATTCCCTATTTTCTTTGATCCGGATCTAATAATTCTTTGAATAATATTTCTTAAATCACATTTTTCACATCATATTTCGATACCCGCGGAAAATTACCTGTTAACAATTTGCTCTTTAATGCCAATATCTTTGCTATTTTTATTTTAACTTTCATACATAAATTATTGTCGTCTGGTAAACGCTAACCACAAATAATATGTAGAGATTTAGTTAAAGTCATTTAATATTAATGAGTTAATTAGCTAATCAATTCACCAATTAATTAACTAATTAGATCAAAATGCTAATTCATTAGCGATGATCTCTAATGGTTAAATCAAAACGATTAATTTATTCACCATAGAGATATATTCAATCTATTTCACTGCATGTCTCTTTTAACAAAAAATGAGGTGTATACCCGTAAAGGAAAATGATTCCAATATTTCTATCGACTCTATGAGCGAATATAAATGAACAGGGACAGACACATTTGATAACTAGTAAACTCAAAATCGCATTACTTAACTTCACAATTACTTTAATATGAGTTTATGTAGGACTGTTAAAAACTTTGTAATATTTGGACTTTTAAACATTTCCTGATAAAATTAAAAATGGGGGGGGGCATCTCAAGCAATTTTTGTTTGACAAAAGTCTTTAGAAATAATAGAATATTTTAAAAATATTTTTCCCATTTTCAAAATATTTAAAAAACGGGAAGTTCTTCATTATCTTAAAAATAATTAAAAATAATTAGATAATTAAGGTAATCTTGACGTAATAATTATAAATTAATTAATTTGATGGGTTAATAGTTCAGCGAAAGTCTATCGAATTAGTAAAACGTCCTTCACGGAGATGTGACGGCTTTGGTCTTTATATTATCCTAATTAGTCATCAGATTATGTCATCAATTAATTGTATGATAAACAAACCAAATACAACACATCGATTACGTTCGTTGCGACATCAAAGGTAATATAAAATGCAGGATTCACTTTATTGTGGGCTTGTGCTTTAAAATGTCGAAAACGCGATGAAATAACAGAGGCTGTGAGTTTTCTGATTGTTGTAAATTCTTAGCAATTAGATTCGTAATTACTTACGACTTGAGCTGTTACACAACATAAAGTCAAAATTTTTATCATTTTTTGTTTAAAACTGAATAGATAACGATTTTTTTTAATTAATTTAAAGTAATTATTATAATTATTAAAAAAATTATAATAATTGTAATCAGTTCCTCCTGATGACCTCTAATTCTTATTCTGATACAACGTCTGTTATTTATTAGTCAATTCATAAAAATGACGTTTTTTTAAATTTCAATTTTTTATTTTAACTTGATTTAAATTATAGAAAATCTAAAAACAATTATTAATTTTATTATTTAATTATTAAATTTTGATTTAGCATTATTATGTTTTTTTTATTTTATAATTATATTAAATACGTAGACTCAGTTAGCTTATTTGAGTTATGAGGTTTCGTCTCCCATTCCTGAACCAAATAAAGCGATATTCCTCATTCTAACACAATGTATTTTATTTAATATCAATATATAAGAATATTCCACTTAACAGCTTTAATTTACTTTTAATTATATTTTGATAATTTATATTTTAAAAGATTTTGTCTGACATTTTATAGTTAACAATTTACAAAAAATAATGCCGAATTCATATCGTAATTAGTTTCAGTATTTCTAACTAGTCAAATTACAGAGGAAACAATGTTCAAAGTTCGATAATGATATCAGTAGAACAATTCAGATTACTTAGCTGATGCATCATATTTTGTACAATAAATAAATTAAAGTTGGAACTAACATATTATCAGGTTTTCGACATTATTCATTAACAATACATGTGAGGATAATATTGTGCCACAACCAGAACATTAGTAGGTTTTGTTTATTTTATAATTATATTAAATACCTAAACTCAGTTAGCTGATTTGATTTGAACAAAATATCAGAAAAAAGTGACTTTAATTAACCAATTAACTTCATTCCGGCTGATTTAAGATGTTTGTTTTATTATTAAACAATGAAAATCATTGGTAATATGTGCCTCCTATTGTAATTAGATCGTAAATAAGGCGAATATACATTATTATTTATTTCACAATTTTGATCTAATATTTCGGTGGCACGTGGGCACACCATTATCAAGAATTATTCAATCTCAAAATAGATTAAAAGTAGTACAAAAATAGTCAATATTACACATTATTCGCGGTCTATTTAACTATTAGGTGATAATAAAAATTGTCCAGCTATCGTTCGATGATTTAATTTCAGAGTAAAGTCTGATTTATTTCCTTAAATGATTCTATCCTCTTTGAGGCTAATGCAAATCACTTCCATTATTTTCCTTTTTAGATGTATTAGCCTCAACTTTTAAAGTTATAATGGAAGATACATCCATTATATGATTAGAATTTATCACATTTGGGGCACTGTATAGTTTAATTTGGATTTGTTTAATGAAGTTCCTAATCATTGTTCTTTTGTTCTTATATCAGATGCTCTTCTTGTTTATGCTATATAATGTTGTGAGTAAGTTTCACATTTAAAAGCATAGATGTCTCCTAGCTTATTCTGCTTGGGCTTAATCTTAAATAAATTAGCTAATTTTGGTTGTGCTCGAGTAAACGGGACCAGTGTTTTTTCTTCATTCCAATTTTGAATAAATTTTTGTTTGAGAGGGGCATTAACTGTTGAGTCGTTTAGTGAGATTGCTGTTGAAGCTATCATAGCATGAAATTACAGGTCGAACACATCTCCACTCTTTGTGAATTTTGGATGAAAGCTACATCTCTTCTCTTTTGGTTGAGAGTTGATATGACAGCTTAGACAACAAGTTCGCTAATCGACTCAATTGTATGCTAAAAACGTTGTGCAGCAATAATAGGTTTTGTATCTCTAATGGATATGATTTTTCAAATAAAATAAAACAGACGAATCCAGAATTCAAATTAGCAACTGCTGATATATCGTCCCATTTCATTGATGTTCCTTTTGAGGATACTTTATATCTTGCTAGCAGACTATTGTCGAATAATCAAAAATCGTGGAATCTGACTCAATCCGAGTGCCATTTTTTGTTATCATTTTTTACGATGAATAGTCATTTTCTATTCAACAATAAAATTTATCTTCAAACTCATGGCGTTGCTAGGGATCTCCACTCGGTACGGTATTGACTGAAATATTTTTACAAAAATGGGAAGAAGATATCTAAGAATCATTTGGTCGGCTTTATAAATTATCCTCGTGTGAATTCTTTAATCCTAGATGTAGCACTGTACACTAAGAATCTGTAACAGTTTAATAGCTTACTGTGTATATGTTGATGACACTTTCTTTATCTTAAACTCCTAATTATCACCTAACATAAATTATATGATGGAAACGTTAAAGATATGTTGATGACGCTTTCTTTATCTTAAACTCATAATTAGCACCTAACATAAATAACATGGTGGAAACATTTAATAGTTAAGATAAGCGCGTTAAATGGACTGCTCAACTAGAAGATAAAAATAAAATTAATTTTCTGGAGGTGAAAATTATTAGAAACAATAATAAACTGGAAACACAATTGCAAAGATGTACCAACAGTTCCACATAATTGGAAAACTACTACCCAAATTGCGGAAAGAGTTAACGTTGACCGTATCAGTGATAAGGCCAAATTGTTTCGTTTCTCATATTAATTAAAAGCTAATGAAATAAATAAAGAACAGCCAGCAACTACGATATATGAAACAAAACCATTTGCTTTCGTAGAAAAGTAGCTAAATAATCATGGAAACGGAAGGTGCTCGGGGTCAATGTTAAATGATCAAAATTGAAATGGCAAGACGCCCCGCATGAGGTAGAAAATTTATTGAATTTTCGATTCCAGTTTGGAATCATCATCAGAAATCTGAAACAAGTAAAATGTTAAGGATATAAAAAGAAAACACGTAAAAATAAAAATGCACATTAGGTAGGTCCTCAAGTTGTGCTGCCAGGTCTACGCGTGTGTTAGCAAACTTTACAAAGAACTCAATCCCGATTTAGAATTAAACGGTAGCCATCATTCTCATTTAAGCCCGGCTTCAATTCTTCAATCCAGAGTGACTCGCATATTCGCCTTTCAAATTTTCTTTGGACAGAATAGATAACTTTAACATTATCAAAATCAATATTGTGTCCTGTACTTAAGGCATGCTGATCCACAGCTGAGTGGGCAGTAGTGCGTAAGGCTGAGCGATGTTCTTTTACTCTGGTTTTTAAAAACCTACCAGTTTGTCCAAAAAACCCACCAGTTTGGACAAACTAAAATAAAAATAAAATCAATGAACTGAATAATCACGCATTATTCTAAAATAAGAATTAATAAAGTAATCAAAATATTGTATCATTCAGTTTACTGAATTTTTTTAACTTATTATGTAATAAACTTAAATAATTTGTTTAATTCAAAATAATTTTTATTCAATGGTTTAAATATTCTAAGCCAATAAATTACATATTATAAATTTAAAGCAGCTTAATTGCATAATTATCGAAGTGATAAACGAAGGCTAAAGCGCAACTACACGATTTTGTTTATTATTGAATAGATAGCAAATTGCTTATAGATAATTGGAAATGTAGAGAATAATTAAAAAATATACTGTAATCGCCTTAAATTGTTGCCTCATTTGTTGCACAATGATTATTACGCAATGATTATTGCGTAATTGTACGTATATATAAACATTCTTTGGTTTGCATTGAGCCTGTAATTCGTGAATTACTCTGTTACAATTACAAAAGTTAAAACGCCACTTCTGTTCAGAGGTAAGTAACCAAGAAGGCTATATCCTTTTATACTCAGTGGTCAAATTCTTTTGTTGATGTTATTTTAAAATTTATGTAAATTATATTTAAATAATTAAAGATGTTTAAGTGTTTCAAGTCTTTTATTGAAATTCTAATTCAGATAAGTTAACAAGAGTTTTAGTCACATTCTCTTAAAATAATAAAGAACTATTGTTGTTTAGCATTTTCAATCAAATATTTAATTTCTCATTTATAATTTAGTGACAATATGGCAAAAAAGAGGACTCGTCGTAAGGCACCTGCTAAGCGTAAACTTCTAACTCCTTTGGATACAGTATTTACGTGTCCATTTTGTCAATATGAAAAGGCATGTGAAGTAACAATGTAAGTGCTTAAAGTAATAGAATAAGATTTTACATAAAAAATCAAATTTTATAAGAGGAAATATGTTGTATTTGGCCCTGTTGCAATGTTGGGTCGAAGAATAGTGGTCGTAGCTTAATAACATAGCAGTTACTAATGGTGACCTATATTCCTTATTCTAATACATCGACTGTTATTTATTAGTCAATTCATAAACATTTCAAATTTCAACTTTATATAAATATAAATTGTATAAATTCTTATATAATTATTTAATATTTATAATTATTTATTAATAATTTATTTGTGGTAATTTATTTTTAATTTAAATTTTATAGTAATTTATTTTCAATTTAAATACGTTAACTGAGTCAGGTGATCTGATTAATTATAATTAAGGATTTTATTCTTTTAAATGTCCTTATCTAATCATTATTACAAATGAAATGTTTTAACATAAAGTAAATTGGGATTCAAAATATTCAATTACATTTGAGTAAATGTATAATAAAACGAATTATTTAATCAATATTTTTAAATTTAAACAAAATTGTTAATTTATTGTACGATTAAATAATCATATCCACTAAACTGAGTTTACGTATTTTGTACTATATATAAAAATAAAAAAATATAAATATTTCAATTTTAATATTTTATATAATTTAGATTTATAAAAAGTAACAAAATTTAAAACTTAATTTTTATGAATTAATAAATAAATAGTATACGACGTATCTGAATTAAGATTATAGATGAACTCAGCCTGAGTCCATCTTTAATGTCTTAATATGCATTAGATCTCTAATGCATATCACGCATTGCATGAACATGTAATATGTAATTTTATGTAAAATATGTCAGCTACATGAATATGCATTAGATCATATATTACATATCTAATCCTTGAACTCTATTAAGCCTGAATATACATGTATTTTAAGGCTATTTAATACATTCAATCAACACATTGACTGATATTATAGTGACTACAGAGAATTGCTATTAACAAAAATATTGCAGATGTCGACATGGTTCTTATTTCACTATTATTTTAGTGATGCTCCAAAATATTTTCAAATTGATGTATTTAATATTTAGTATTATTCCCTAATGATATGAACATCGTTAATTTTTAGAATTATTCTCTAATGATATAAACATTGTTCTCATTTAAATATAATAATTATAAATAAAATTTATAGCAGTGGCTTATTAGGCAACCCTGCCTGATAGGTCACTGGAGGCTGCAGACAGGTATCGATATGCAAAGAGAGCTGCATCTCTAATAGTGGGTGAGTCAAAGAGAGCAACTTGGATGAAGTTTGATGAGCGTCTTGAACTTGATTAGCGGTCAGCTTCTAAGATGTTCTGGAGAACTATCAAAGCCTTTAATGTTGGAAAGCAGAAATATGCAGAGACTGTTTTAGATCATTATGGGCATCTGTTAAGCGATATTGAAGACATAGTCTCGTTGTAAAGATCATTTTATAGATATCCTTTATAAGGATATAATTGTCATCCGAATATAATCTTTGGTCTTTACATACGATGTTGTCTTGTTGGCATCTAATACTGATGACTTGCAATGCTTGCTGGATCGATTTATGTCGGAATGTCAAGTGGCCGGTGTGGAAGTTATCAAATCAAACACTGTCTCGATGTGCTCTGCTAGGAACAAGGTATCATCATCGATATAAATTGGGGTTAAGTTCTTACCTAACGTGGAAGAGTTCAAGTACTTGGGCGTCTCGTTTTTGAATGATGTTGTAATAATAGAGAGAGCTTGAGAGACAGATCTGTGCTGCTAACGCAGTAATTGTTTCTTTATACAAATCAGTTGTGATAAAGAGAGATAAGACTTTAAGCGAAGCTTTTAATTTATCGCTTAGTCTTACTTATCCTCACTTATTGACTTGAACCTTGGGTCATGACTGAAAGGATCTAGTCATGATTTTGGGTCATGACTTGATCTTCTGTACAGGCGACCAAAATAATGTTCCTTCGTGGTGTGGGCGACTTCACCCTTGGAAATAAAGTTCGTAGCTCGGTCATCCGCTAGAATCTTGGAGTAAAGTCGTCGCTCCTCCATGTTGAAAGTCAGCTGAGGTGGCTAGGCCACGTTTTGAGGGTGGTCAAGGGGTGTCTTCTTTTAAAGTGTTCCAGATTGAACTTTCTGGACGGAGACCCCGATATAGTAGGAGAGATCAAAGTATCTGTATTGTCGAGGAAAGCTTAGGGCTATTTGAAAGGGAAACCTGGTCGACAACTCAGGAGCGTGATACTTAGTCATGTGGCGACCGTGTCCCTCCTCCACAACCCAACCTCTGGATCACATTTTCTTCTGTTAATTTTTGAAACAATTTTTCCTAAAAATGTTAATGCCTTAGATATTTTAAGTTGATAAATCTGTGCAGTCATTGTTACAACGGAAAGTTTTGATGACTTTATTCTGCAAGCTACTTTCATCCTATCTATAAACAAACAGCAGTACACTACATTTCAGTATTGGTGGTGACCCTTAGGAGCTATTAATTCAATACCTACGTTTCACATTTCTTTCTTTATATGTTGGCTGACGATCACTCGACTCGTCTGCGTTATTGGCATTTTAGATTTAATAATACATTTTGCAAATTTTGTATGAAAATACAAACTAGTTTCAAATTAAATCAGCGTTGGTAGAGGAAGGTTTTATCTTTAATTTGAAAACCTACCTATTTTTGAAATTAATTGCTAATATAAAACTAGTCATCTATAGTTTGTTTCATAATTTCAAGTTCATATACCTATGCACTTAACGTCTATATTGCTAGAAAACAAAAGTTTGAAATCATGTGAAATCACATTTTCTTCTGTTAATTTTGAAACTACATTTTTCTAAAATGCTTAATGTATTATATATTATTGAACTTATTAAAAATATGATTAAAATATTGTCCAAATTATGCTATAGCGAATTTCTTATTTGGCTATTCTCCGCCAATAAATGTTCGCTTATATTTGATTTTATAATTGATTTTAAAGTTAAATTATGATTTTCTGTAGAAACAGACGAAGGCGAACTGCTGAGATTATTTGCAAAATATGCAATGAGGAGTATAGAACAAATTCAACAGAGCTCAGTGCACCAATAGACATCTACAATGACTGGATAGATGCGTGCGAAGAGGTCAACAAATCATAGATACTTGTTTTGTGTAGAGTTACTTACATATGGAAACAAAAAATTAATGTAAATTCAATTGTGTTAATTATTAATGTACACAAATACTGTTATCTTTTCGCTTTCCACAAGTTTTAATATATATATATATATATATATATATATATATATATATATATATATATATATATATATATATATATATATATATATATATATATATATATATATATTATATAAATTAACGATAATTAACTGTTATTACCCCATATAATTTTTCTGAACTTTATATTATAAATAATCAATGGAACTTTTGTCATCGAACTGAAAAATACCCCGAAAATATCAGATTATAAACTAATATTTTTCATTACTGGAACATGTGGATTGCTAGTTTTGAACATTCGTTGGGAAGTTGGCCGTTATCATTCCGGATTGACGTCTGCTGTTCAAGTCTAATTATCACGGTATATACAAATTAAAAACGAGATGCTACTTTTTCATTTGTAAATGAAGTTATTAAATATGGACTGTAAATTGTCGATGCATTTAAATTAAAGATTCGATATTTACCATGATTTTTTGTAAATGCATAGTAACTCACATATGTTGAGTTCATTTTGCCACAGAAAAGACAGGACATTTAACTTTATAGATAAATTCTTTAGAATAAAATACTTTTAATTTCTAATCCGTTATCTTCTTTTATATTAAATAATTTATTAAATAATTTATATTGACAAATACTGCCACACAGATTAAGAAATCGATAAAATAGATTTAATTAAGAAATAAAGAAAAACTGAATTGCAGTGTTGATTAAAAGGTAATATATTTAAATTTCTAATTTGAATTTGAAATGATAAAACTAGATCGGAAGCATTCCGTTCTACAATCCTGGGCACGTAGTTTATTTGGCAAATTAAAGTGTCTTGGTCGATATCAACTAATTTATTTGTTAAATTTGAATAATAAATATGGTTTTTATATAACCGCTGATGTAACTCTTTTTATAGTCAAAGCTAACATTTTAATAATGCTAAATTCCTTTATTCACCACTTATATGTGGTAAACGATACAACGAGTCAGTGATGCAATTTTACCTAATTTTTAACGTATCAGGCAAATTTTTAAAATTATACAAACCAAAATAAAACGATATCTTATATTGTTTTGATGAAGCTAGAATAAAAAGGATGACAGGCGTTGATTATCGTCGAAATGAGCATTTTGTTACAACAAATACAAACAAATCTGTATTCCTTTTTCAAAATGACAACATTCTGTACAGTGTCGAGTTAAAACAATTGGCATTATTGAAACATGTGCATTGCTAGTTTTGAACATTCGTTTGGAAGTTTGCCCGGATCATTCTGGATTGACGTCTGGTGCCCAAGTTTAATTATTGCGGTCGATGCAACTTAAAAACAAGATGAAAAATTTCATTTATAAGTGAATTCATTAAGCAAAGACTATAAATTGTCGATTTATTTTAATCATAAATGTATTTAAAATAATAATTTTAATTTCAAATAGTATTATCTATAAATGCAAGACTTGAGCGATTAGTAAAGCGCACATTTCTTTAGGTAAATACATTGACTTGACATATAATTGTAATTCTTTGTACGCGTAATGAGGCATTACCGTTTTGAACAGAATCTATAAGTTACTGGACTCATATTATGCCCATGCTAATTGCATATAACGCAATTAAAGTTATGCGGAGTAAAATTAACTCGACATTTTGCTCTACATAAATCTACTTATCTCACCTTCATCGATTTTAAGCGAACATTCGACACAATAGATCGCTTCTTGTTACTAAAGTAACTTTTTAACAACGGGCACCTAAGTGGCCGCTTCATACAGCTCATTCACGTTCAACCGAGTCGTATGAATGTGTTTAACGGCCTAAATAGCTCCAAATTATTCACTGTAGTACGACTGTATGCGCACTTTACGCTGATGATCAGGCTATATTTTCCTCAGATTTATTGCCTTCTCAGATAGCCTTAAACAGTCTATCAGATTATTATACTTAGAATCCTTTGACCATAAACGTACAGAAGTCAATGGCAATTAAATTTCGCAAGGGTGGTATTTTATACCAACGTGATATATTGAGCATTGGAAATGAAGTTATCGAATTATGCAATTTGTACAATTATCTGAGAGTTCTTTCTACCAAATGGAAATTTACTGAACATTTGCATCGTAAATCTGCCTAAATTGTAATCGCGACTTCCTCAGCCAAAAACCTAGGAGTGATGTCCTTTGCAGGGGGGGGGCATTAAGATACTTCCGATCCATTCTGCATCCGATTGTGACTTACGCATTGCCTACCATTTGACAAGATCTAACCCCATACAATTTTGCGCAAACACTTAAAGTACAATGGCATTTTGTTAAGAGGGTTGTCGTAATCTCACCAAAGTGTTTCTCACGAATAGTCGCTTTGCTTTCTTCATTATATTCATGATCTTAATACATAAAATAATCATTTCAAATTGCAATCACTCCCTCGTATACGTCTAATTTGGATGTGTTTACGACAAAATTGAATTTCATAAATCATGAATACCGTAATAATTCTGTATACACACAGTTTACTAAGTCTGGCAAGTATCTACTCATACATATCGCGACATTTTCTGTAAAATTCGTATCCCGCTATACGAAAGATCTAGCTCATGTATTTGAGCATTATGCAAAAATAAATGTGCGGATATCCTTCACGTGTTTCGTTGGCAATAAAGATAACATTGAAAACAACATTAAAGACATTGATAAAAGGCAGCGACTAAGAAGCAGTAAATTGTAATATTTTCTTATTTTCTTGTCTATATTTTCTTTTTCCAAATACCAAAAGGCAACTCTCTCATTAATATTATGAAAAATCAAATAGAATATAATAAGATTGGCCCCGCTGCTATGTTGGGTAGAGGAGTTAGGGGCCGAAACCTGATAGCATAGAAGTTCCTCCTGATGACCTCTAATTATTATTCTGATACAACGTCTGTTATTTATTAGTCAATTCATAAAAATGACGTTTATTTTAATTTTTTATTTTAACTTGATTTAAATTATAGAAAATCTAAAAACAATTATTTATTTTATTATTTAATTATTAAATTTTGATTTAGCATTATTATGTTTTGTTTATTTTATAATTATATTAAATACGTAGACTTAGTTAGCTGATTTAATTAATATTCAATTACTTTTAATGTAATTTTTGTCATAATATGTAATGATATTGGCTTTCTTCAAAATCATTTAAATAATTTAATAGATGCACATTTTAAACTAGGTTACTATAAAAATAACATCAAGCAGAAAATAGTAAAATATTTTATATTATTTAATATATTATTTTATATTATTCTTTATATTATTTAAGCTTTATTCTTGTAAAACCAATATTAACGATAAAGAGGGCGTATATCTAGATATGAACATAAATATAACATTAACTAAAACTACTATCAATAATAATTACTTTTAATTTATATCGTAAAGATGACATATTTAAATTTACAAGAAACATATTTTTGCATGAGCATTCATGCATACCATATAATATAAAATATAATACATTAAATAATGAAATTTTAAGAATTGCAACAATATGTAATAATATTGGCTTTCTTCAAAATCATTTAAATGATTTAATAGATAAATATTTTAAACTAGGTTACTATAAAAATAGCATCAAGCAGAAAATAGTAAAGTATATAAATCAACACAATAATATAAAGAATAAATTTAAACTCTAACTCTGAAGTGGCAAATTTTTATGGATGGATAATAAATAATATACTTTGCATTAGAATAAGATACTATATAATCAAATTTCATCAGAGGAAATACGTCCTTAACACGTATTTGACCCCTGCTATGTTGGGTAGAGGAGTTAGGGGCCGAAACCTGATAGCATAGAAGTTCCTCCTGATGACCTCTAATTCTTATTCTGATACAACGTCTGTTATTTATTAGTCAATTCATAAAAATGACGTTTATTTTAAATTTCATTTTTTTTTATTTTAACTTGATTTAAATTATAAAAAATCTAAAAACAATTATTAATTTTATTATTTAATTATTAAATTTTGATTTAGCATTATTATGTTTTGTTTATTTATATAATTATATAAAATACGTAGACTCAGTTAGCTGATTTAATGTATACATATGAAAAACATACTATATATAGATTAAAGCAGAAAAATTCACTATATGCTAATTGCATGACTTAGCTTGCGCTTTCGAAGTCAATGCAATACAGTGAATTCTTTTCAGTGTAAAAGACATTAGCGGGATAACTATATGACCAATATAATAGATTACAAAGGAAACGTAAGCTACAATAAACTGAACCATTTGTTAAGTGTCTTTACAGTTTGGAGAGATTGATAAAAGATTATTCAAAGTCGAAGATTAGTTGTTAAGTGATGTGTTTAAAAATTTAGAACCTTCAATTATTATACTTAATGATTATTTTATACTAGTAGGCTAAACATAAACTACTATTTAACAATAAATGTTCATAATTTCTACTATTTAACGGGAGAATTCTTTCATTAATTGATTACAATTGGTTAGAATAATTGATTATTAAATATATGATATTATAAATTATAAAATTATAAAATAATCATAAAAACGACAAATAAAAATAAAATTATAAAACAACAAAATAATCATATCTTGTATATATTTTGGTCATAGCGTAATCCCACCGGAAGTAGCTTATAAATTGATTTTAATTTATACTTATTATATATATTTGTCGAAAATATTTCGTGAAAATACAAACTAGACAAGAAACAAGAATTTATTTATTGGTACATAATGCTTCGGCTTACTCCTTAAGGAAACAGCACGGCCGCCAGGGATCCCCATAGGACCAATAAATAAATTAAAGGTTTGATTTAACTAGGACTGTCTATTACACCTATCTGCTTATCTCTATATATAGAGAATATCATGCTTCTACACTGCAAGACAGCACACCGTTTCGGCTTTGAAAAGCGTCATCAGTTGCAGCAATACAATGTATACAAGAAACATGTTTTACAATAAACATATTTTTGCATGAGCATTCATGCATACCATATAATATAAAATATAATACATTAAATAATTAAATTTTAAGAATTGCAATAATATGTAATGATATTGGCTTTCTTCAAAATCATTTAAATAATTTAATAGATGCACATTTTTAACTAGGTTACTATAAAAATAACATCAAGCAGAAAATAGTAAAATATTTTATATTATTTAATATATTATTTTATATTATTCTTTATATTATTTAAGCTTTATTCTTGTAAAACCAATATTAACGATAAAGAGGGTGTATATCTAGATATGAACATAAATATAACATTAACTAAAACTACTATCAATAATAACTACTTTTAATTTATATCGTAAAGATGACATATTTAAATTTACAAGAAACATATTTTTGCATGAGCATTCATGCATACCATATAATATAAAATATAATACATTAAATAATGAAATTTTAAGAATTGCAACAATATGTAATAATATTGGCTTTCTTCAAAATCATTTAAATAATTTAATAGATAAATATTTTAAACTAGGTTACTATAAAAATAACATCAAGCAGAAAATAGTAAAAGTATATAAATCAACACAATAATATAAAGAATAAATTTAAACTCTTAAGTGGCAAATTTTTATGGATGGATAATAAATAATATACTTTGTATTAGAATAAGATACTATATAATCAAATTTTATCAGAGGAAATACAAACTAGACAAGCTGTATTTGGCGAGGCCAAATACAGCATGTATTTGGCCTCGCTGCTATGTTGGGTAGAGGAGTTAGGGGCCGAAACCTGATAGCATAGAAGTTCCTCCTGATGACCTCTAATTCTTATTCTGATACAACGTCTGTTATTTATTAGTCAATTCATAAAAATGACTTTTATTTTAAATTTCAATTTTTTATTTTAACTTGATTTAAATTATAGAAAATCTAAAAACAATTATTTATTTTATTATTTAATTATTAAATTTTGATTTAGCGTTATTATGTTTTGTTTATTTTATTTTATGTTTTGTAAATTATTCTGATACAACGTCTGTTATTTATTAGTCAATTCATAAAAATGACTTTTATTGTAAGTTTCAATTTTTTATTTTAACTTGATTTAAATTATAGAAAATCTAAAAACAATTATTAATTTTATTATTTAATTATTAAATTTTGATTTAGCATTATTATGTTTTGTTTATTTTATAATTATATTAAATACGTAGACTCAGTTAGCTGATTTAATTATTATAATAATATTTTTAATTATTACTTTTTGATACAATATTTGTTGCATTTTCGTTCATTAGCAAATAGTATTTTTATTCAAAAAAGATATAAAAAGATTTAATATACATTGACAAAGTTAGCTTATTTGATAATTAAAATATCGTCGTAAATTTTAATTTTTTATTTTAACTTGATTTAAATTATTGAAAATCTAAAAACAATTATTTATTTTATTATTTTATTATTAAATTTTGATTTAGCATTATTATGTTTTGTTTATTTTATAATTATATTAAATACGTAGACTCAGTTAGCTGATTTGATTTTAAAATTGGTTGTAACTATAAGTAATGGCAGCAGTTGTCAGAGTTAAGTTACACTTCATTTTTATACATCCATGGATTGAACATAAAACATTCAAATGTTAAAAAATAACTTTTAGTTGCTAAATGAAAGACAGCTGTAAGTTTCAGTATTCAGATACCTTATTTTACATTTTTAAGTCATTTACACTATTTTATAAGTTTAATGTAGTAACAAATATAAAGCTTGAGCTGTTACACAACATAAAGTCAAAATTTTTATCATTTTTTGTTTTAAACTGAATAGATAACGATTTTTTTTAATTAATTTAAAGTAATTATTATAATTATTTAAAAAATTATAATAATTGTAATCAGTTCCTCCTGATGACCTCTAATTCTTATTCTGATACAACGTCTGTTATTTATTAGTCAATTCATAAAAATAGACTTTTTAAATTTCAATTTTTTATTTTAACTTGAAATAAATTATAATATATAAAATGATAATGTATAATTAAATTAAGTTATTTATTATAACTTGAATTATAACTTGAATTATATTTTGTATACGTAAAACGTATATAAAAACTTAACGTTTGATACAATATTTTGAATGGGTGTCTAAGATTTTGCATACAAAGTGTCTGAGAGAGTATTTAATATCATTTTGGAAAATGAACATTTTGGTAACATTTCAATTTTTCTTCAAATTCATTTGGAGAAAAAATTCATTGAAAGTGAAAATTCATTTTCATAAAAATGACGTTTATTTTAAATTTCAATTTTTTTACTTTAACTTGATTTAAATTATAGAAAATCTAAAAACAATTATTAATTTTGTTATTTAATTATTTAATTTTGATTTAGCATTTTTATGTTTTGTTTATTTGATAATTATATTAAATACGTAGACTCAGTTAGCTGATTTGATTTATCGAATAATTTTAACTTATTATGTCATAATCTGAAATAATTTGTTTAATATAAAATAACTGTCATTAAATCCTTAAAATGTAATCCTTTATTGTAAGGCAATAAATTACATATAAGCATTTTACTGTGAAAAATCAAATAGAATGTAATACAAATTGCATAATATTTTTAATTTAATAGTAAAGACAATATGATCCGTTAAAATACTTTTGTTTTTAGGTTGAATTTGTAATTAAATCTACAATTCAGACTTAACTTACTATGAGTTGATTATAAAAATATAACGTAGTCTACTCACTGCTTCGAAAATTAGATAATCGACAGTTTGTCTCTTTCCATTGTCTTATTTTTTCCAGAAATTCATGATTAGTGCTATTGCAATTTACTGTAGCTTGAAACGTTTGATACATTGGCATAATAATCAGACTGAAAATGTAAAAAACCCAGTTTTCCGATGTTTTCTTTTTCATAAATTCACATAACAATTTAGGATTTTGACTATCATTAAAGTTTCCAGCTTTTCTACTTGGCGAAATTCCACATTCTGGTAACTGATTCTGCAGCTCCACAACTTTTGACTGCAGTATATTTATTTGATTTTGTAGAAGTTGAATGCTATTACGTTGACGGTTGTTATCCTCTTGGATTCGATGAATGTACTCGCTGGCTAAATATCACAGTAAAAGCTTTATGTTCCCTGAAAATATATTGTTTTATTAGTAATAATTGAATCATAACATATTCAGAAAAGATCCGAATAATGATCACTCTTCATTCAGAAGATGTGACGTAATTAATTTTTTTATAAATGAATTAAGAATTTAATGATAACATTAAATTAAATGAATTTAATAAATTTCAATTTAATAAATTTATTAAATTTAATTTATATCAATGCAAATAATTACAGCATTAAATATTTAAACATTTTAAAATGATAATATTATTAACTCTTGGTCACGTAATATTAAATACGAAAGAATTTTAATACTACTTTTTTAGAAAACTCAGAATGCGCCTACCACAGACGCCTAGCCTCCAATTAAGCGTTTGACCTTAGTCTACACATCACTACATGGTGGTTTCATCAGTGTGGCCCGGTGGAGGAACGTGCGTTTAGTGACTTCCATTCAGATGTTTACTGATAAGTTAGTAATGCCGAAGTTGTGTAGCTACAGGGCCACATTGATAAGCCCACTCTGTAATGATGAGTAGACTAAGGTCGAAACGCCTCATTGGAGGCTAGGCGTCTGTTGTAGGCGCATTCCGGGTTAAGCTTCCCGACGAAATTTATAAAAAAGCATGCAGGTTTAT
The DNA here is from genome assembly GCA_012934845.2 of Pomphorhynchus laevis. Taxonomy (NCBI): domain Eukaryota; kingdom Metazoa; phylum Acanthocephala; class Palaeacanthocephala; order Echinorhynchida; family Pomphorhynchidae; genus Pomphorhynchus; species Pomphorhynchus laevis. The sequence goes on along the minus strand of WNNJ02001293.1, from coordinate 1,940 downwards.
ACTTTCTTGTTCGTGTTAATTAAAAAAGTAGTATTAAAATTCTTTCGTATTTAATATTACGTCACTCAGAGTTAATAATATTGACATTTTAAAATGTTTAAATATTTAATGCTGTAATTATTTGCATTGATATCAATTAAATTAAATGAAATTTATTAATTTTTAGAAGATATCAACAACTGCTCAAATATTGCAAAAATTATATATTGTCGAATATAAATTTTGTAACATATAATAAATAATATATAGTGCATAAATATTACATTATTTATTACAATTGTTTATGACAATTGTAGAAGTTATTGATTTAAATTATTATAATAATTTAAACTAATAGATACAAAATAAATTAATACCTATATTTGGTATTGATTTCAATAATGTTATTGATCTACAAGGGTAAGCAATAACTAGTGAAATATAAAAATAAACTTGTGTTTTGATTGTTTCTCTTCCAGAATTTTTTATTGATATCCAATAGACAATTGTGTATATTGACAAACAGACACAAATGATTTAATACTTATTTTTTTTATCATTTATATCAATAATGTTATTGATTAAAAATAAATGATTTTAATTCATTAAATTTGGAATTTGATGCAAGATCGTCAAAACATAAATTCATTTTTATATTTCGCTAGCTGTTTAAATAAGATATTTCTTCTCTTTAAAGAAGATATTTGTAATTATAGTTTCTAATGTTAATAAATGTGCAATAGGCATTAATATTATTAATAGTTGATAATAATCCATTTATTTATAAAGAATTATTATAGATGGATCAAAGAAGAGAGAAGAGTTTTTGATATTTCGCAAGCTTCTGTTAGCATCTTCAGAAAATTACTTTTTTCTGTAGTAATTTTTTAGTAATTTTCTGAAGATGCTCACAGATGTTAGCGAAATATCAATAAAAAATTCCCTATTTTCTTTGATTCAGCTATAATAATTTAAGCATTAATATATTAATGGCTAAAGGTTTTAACTTTAAGCATTAATTTATTAATATACAATATAATATAAATAATATAATATATCTAATATATAAAATATACATATTATATATTAATGTAATAATATAAAGTATTATAATACATGATAATTTATCAACTAATCGATTAATAAAAATAATGAATTATAAAAATTATTTTTAAAATTAATTATTTTAAATTCAAAAATTTATATTTAACATTAAAGATATTGTCCAAACTTCCAAAAGATACCGATAAAATAAAATTATTAAATAGTAAATTTGATACCGACGTATTATAAGATGCATAAATTGATGGTTTATTTATTAAAAAGCATTTGTTTATTATAAATTATAATAATTTTTATTATATAGCAAATGATGTTGCTAGCAGCAGCTAGTGAAATAAAACATAAATTTTCGTTTTGAATGTTCCTACTCCAGAATTCCGTTTATTTTATTGATATTCCTTACAATTAACAAAATTTATATTTATGATTGTTGCGCTACGATTAGAACGAATAAATTAACTAGATTAATCAACTAATATTTAATTATAACATATCGAATGTCGTACAGTTATCAATTTACATTTATAATTTTCCTAGTTGATATGTTTACCTTAAACTTAAATTGATAAATAGAAATAAAATTATGCTTACTCTCTATTATCAATATTTTGATTCAATTTTGCAAAGCATTTAATAGCAATTCATAAAATGCAATTATTAAACGAATATATAAATTAATTTACAAAAATCATGATAATTAAATTTTAATTATAATTGCATGTATCTACCACAATAAAAACAAAAATTAGTAAAAAATCTTGTTATGCAACGTTGATATTCGTTCATCAGATGAAGAAATTGCGTTTTGTATTCCCGGTGATGGTAGCATTAGCTGGTAAAATAAAATAAAAGTATTTCGATAAACTTGTTCAATATTCTAAATTCAATTAATGAACTCA